>CAUYLG010065288.1:0-112950 GCA_963573385.1 Cacajao melanocephalus | reverse complement strand
CAAGTTGTCATTTTTCATAGAATGGGAGTTGGGGAGAGAAAACATGGGGAGAAATGCCAGATATAGGTGATGGGGAGGAAGGCAGCAAATCACACTGCCATGTGTGTACCTATGCAACAATCTTGCATGTTCTTCACATGTGCCCCAAAACCAAAAATGCAATAAAAAAAAATAAGGTCAACATGAGAGATTTGTGCAGAGGCATACAATAATCTTTGAAAGACTCCTGTTTAATTATTGATGTGGGTAGAAGACAAAAACTACTCAGCCTTTTATTTTAACTTTGATAGTGAAGATCCTCAGGTAGTGTCTTTTAGCAAACAGGGCTTGTGAGACATTAAGATGGCATAAGGTACACTCAGAAATGCCTTTTTTTTTTTTTTTCCGCACATTTGGTCATCACTGAATTCAAACAAACCAACAAAACACTTTGGAAATTTTATCAAGTTTCTATCAGCTCATTAATACTCCTTTAATCTTCCATTTTCAGCAGTGTAATTTAGTTGATGTTTCTAATTTACATAGAGATAACATTCTTAATTGATTTAATCCCAGCTTCTGTCTTTCTAGCAAGCCTATTGTTATTTATTGATGTTCATTAATATATGCAGACCTAAGACTACAGTTTTGCTGACCAAAAGTTCTCCTTTTTTGGTGGTCTTTCCTTTTGCACCAGGTTTTAATAATTTTCCCTCTGTGCCTGGTGCTGCCAGCCTAATCTGAATTCATTAGTTTATTAATTAATTTATCCGAAGTGTTGATTGAGTACTTAAATAAGTCCCAAGAGACATATCAGGTTTGTTTGTTGGGGAAAAATGACAATACACAAATAATAGCAAGGGAGAAGATACCCCTCATATCATGTGTGCAGGAACATGCCTCTGATGAAACAGCCTTTAGGCTGAGACTTGAAGAAGGAAAACAACCCTTTATAGAAAGTATAGAACATAGGAATTTCCCAGAGTTAGAAGTAACATGTGAAAATGCTTTTGTCTGGGAAGAGCTGAGCTTGTCTGGAGCTTGGTGGAGCATGGGAAGTATGAAATGCAGACTATTGGAAAGTTCGACAGGGACTCGTGCACGTGGAATTTAGAGGCAAGGATGAGGAGTGTGAATATTTTCCAATGTCTAATGACAATGAGTGGAAAGGCTTTAAATGGGAAAATGACAGCGCCTTGTTTGTATGTGACAATGAATATTTGGAATGACAATTTGCTTGTCAAACAGCCATGACCGCATGTGTTTAGCACAGAAGACTTAGTCAGGTGGATCAGATTAGGAGCTCCAGTACCAATGCTTGCCTTTTATGATGCATTTAAGTGGTTTGATCTTTGGATCTGCTCTCTGTAGAACAGGAATTATAACTCATGGTGGTGTTTAAAGGATCAGGGACATGGTAAAGAACACAGCAGGATGCTGGCAAAAGTCAACCGTGCGTTTTCTTCACTTTGCTGGAAATATGATTTATATTAGGTAATTCAAGCTTTGTAAGTTGCATTTAAGTAATAAACATATACAGAATTTTACTTTATTAAGGGAGGCAGGAAAAACATCACCTATTGAAACTTTTTTCAGATTTGTTGATATATAAATTCCAGATGTTAATATTCACTGTGTTTGGGTAAGCAGTTCAGTTGGGCAAATTAATTATAGCCATTTATCCAGTACCATAATCAAAATTAAAAAAATTGTCATTCACCAAAACAATTCCTTCATGTCCCTTTTTAATCAGTCCCTTTGCTCCACCAGAGGATACGCCCCTGGCAATATGGTTTGTTTTGCCATTTCTAAAATATTATATAAATGAAATTGTGTAATATGCCGTGTTTTCTTTCTAACTTCTTTAACTTAACATAATGTTTTGAAATTAATCTTTATTGACGTATGTATGAATAGTTCATCTATTTTTTATTTCTGAGAATACTACATTACATGAATTCTATTCAGAATTGTTTCCAATGAATTGTCGTTTAGGTTGTTTTTGTTATTTTCAATAAGATTGCCATAAACATGTATGTACAGGTCTTTTGGGAAATGTATTTTAATTTCTATTTGATGAATTCCCAGGGATAAGTTCACTCCGTCTTGAGATGATTCTACATTTAACTTTGTAAGAAACTGTGAAACTGCATACCAAGGTGACTGTATCCTTCGGCCCTCACACCAGCAGTACATGAGAGTTCTAACTGATCTGCTGCTTCACCAGCATTTGATATTGTCTTTTAAAAAGCGTTTGGTGAGTTTACTTGTTTTGTAATGATGCCTCACTAATTCTTCTAAGATGTAAGTCAACTCAGTTTGTGACTACCAAATTGAATTACTATTGGAGTCAAAGCAGCTAAAATATTCTTTTTTCTTTCTATTCCTCTAACTTTCATTTGTTTAGCAAATATTCACTCAGTGCCTACCAAGAATTCTGAAGGAGTTCTGAAACCAGAATATGACAACTGTTTAAAAAAGGCCAATGGCTTTGTGAAAATAAAATTGTTACACAAAAGAGTTTGCCTAATTTAGCCCAAAATAAGCCTTAATAGATGAGAAGGAGTTTGCTGTTGATGTAGAATAATGAAAACATTCAGTCGGAGGGGTAACATATAAATGGCCAAAGGCATTAGCTTTTATAGTCTACATACAATTAAAGTAAAAATTGAGAAATACAGATTTTGCTAACTGGTGACTTGATCTTCTGTATCTGAAATATGGGTGTCAGAGGTAGTTGGGCATTGACTAGGAATGGAAATAATCCTTCCAGAAAGTCCTTGTATAAGTGTGTGTGTGTATGTATACATATATGTATGTATATGTATATATGTGTATATGTATATATGTGTGTGTGTATACATATATATGTATGTTGGTGCCTGTAAAGTGTGTGTACATATATATAACTTTCTCTATTACGGAGTAGTTACATAGTTATCTCAATGATGGTAGTCACCAATTCAAAAACTCTGGCATTATTCAGTCTCTCCTTACTTGTGAAGATTTGATATCTGGTGCACTTTATCTATAGTAAAAACAGAGTCCTAGATACGCAAAGACAGATAAATATGTTTTCTGCTACCTACTGACAGATTACCTCACCATCTACCTTCAGAATTATTAAACCCACTTCAGGTTGGTTTGACAGTTCTGGTCAATGCTGATCAATTCTCTGATGATATATGACACTTACATAATATGATCTATTTTTATTTATATTTAATATAATGCATAAATCATTTATACTATTCTTTAATTATGCACACAAGCCTTATTTTTGAAACAGGAATATAGAGGAAACTCATCGTTATAGCAAAAAGAGCACCTGATTTGGAGTCAGAAAAAAACTGGGTTAGAATCTTAATTGTCTGGCTTACTGGTAATTTAAACTTGTGAAAGTTACTAAACCAGTTGGTTTACTATCTATGAAAGAGCCATTTAAATACCAAACTCAACGACTTTGTTATGTGTGCTGATTGGAGATTGATAAGCTTTGTGACTGGCACATAGCTAGAGGTAATTATCAGTCACATCTGAGAGTAGGCATATGAGAATAAAATTTTCCTCTCTAACAGTGCCAAAAAATGTAATAGATAAAATACCAACTGAAATTAGATATAAGCAGAAGTCAAAATTGATTTATTTATCTTATAGCACATGGGGTATATGGATTGACAGTCATGTGCTAAATTTAATAATGTCTTTCAATTCAATTTAATGATTGAATCGAATTAAATTAAATGTAATCATAGGGGAAAATAGTAACACAGAAAATCTTCCTAAGCTCCTAAAAACAACTGAGTAGCCAAAATAAACAAATGTGGAAAATTCCTATCAGTACTTATTTTGTATCAGTCAGATTAGACTGAAGTAACAAGTAACACCCCAATCTCAGCGGCTTACAACAAATAAATAAGCTTTCATTCATATTAAATATTGGCTGCAGACCAGACATGGTAGCTCATGCCTATAATCCCAATAGCTTGAGAGGACAAGGTGGGAGGATCACTTGAGGTCAGTAGTTTGAGACTAGCCTGGGAAACATTGTAGGACACCAACTGTGCAAAAAAATTTTTATTTAAATTAGCCAGGCATGTTGTTGCTCACCTGTAGCCTCAGCTACTTGGGCTGAGACAGGAAGAACACTTGAGCCCGGGAGTTCAAAGTTACAGTGAGCTGTGATTGTATCACCATACTCCATCCTGGGTGACAGATTGAGACTCTGTCTCTAAACACAAAACACAAAACAAAACAAACAAAAATCAAATATCGTCTGAAGTTTAGGGTGGCTCTGCTTCGTTTCATTTCTATTTGTAGATGTGAATTCACATCTGAGGAGACAAGAGGAAAAGAGTGAGAAAAAAATCTCATTACTACACCTAAAACATATACTCAGAAATGGCACTGAGAAATGTACCAAACTAATATTAATTATATTTTCATTTCATGAGTCAAATCAACTGAGATATTCAATTAGAAACAGAATCCTATTCTAATGGAAAACCTCGGGCCTGGAGACTATGAGACCATTTTGGGGAACAGAGAATATACCAAATGAGTACTCTAATGTACGCACACATTCTCAAAATTCAAAAATTGTGTTTTCCAAAATGTGGTGGAGGCGCATGAAAATTGAAAGAACATCCTAGAATTCATTGAAATTCTTTCATTTGAAAGAAGATCCCAAGATTATAAGACACAACTGCTACCACTGAAAGTGCAATAAACTGTAATGGAATGTGGAAAACTAAGAACTCGTTGTCTCTAATTGGGAAGGGCAAGTACAGAACAAGACACGGAAGTTAGCATATATAACACCATTTCACTTGGATTAGATATTTAATATATATCTGTGTTTATCTATATTATATATGCATATATATATTGTTTTTCCCCAAGAGTCTTTAGAACATGGACAGAATGTACTAACCCTAATGAGAAGCATTTTCTAATCTAGTGGAACAAGAATAGGCAGAACATTGGAGAGACAAGAATCCTTCTGTGCTTAGAGTCATGTTCACCTCTGTCAATTGATGATACTGCAGGCAATGATCCTGTATTTACCCAACAGAAAACTGGCCGGCTAATGGGCTTTCTACGAAACCAAAGAAAAATACAGAAACAAAGTTCCTTTGTAAAACAACTCATGATCTGGTGCCATTACTAATACTAATTTTAAACCTTTGAATATACTTTAACTAATCTAGACCTCCACATTAAATTCATAATGAAGTAGTCTCAGTGCCCAGGAAAACAGAAAGGGATCTAAGAAGAACTCAAATGCTATTTTGATACAAATAGTAGATTTTGTTATATTTGAGCAATGAGAGTTCGAGTCAATAAAACAAAAACATGATTCTTATAAAAAATGTTTACAGCATAAAAGAAGAAAAAATAAATATAGTATGCAAGAGACAGGTGAAAAGGACTCATGGAAATTAGCTTCATAAATCATAGTAACAGTTTACATGAAAACTGCTTTGCATTTGCATCAAAGAAACACGATCTTGATTAACGAGATAGTACACCAAATTGAGATAAATTTGAAGCCAGCTGAGTTTTTTTTTAAGTTAGGAAAATAATACTCATAAAGAATTGACAACTATCCAAAAAAAAAGTGCAAAATGGACATGACAAAAAATTGAGTTAGAGATGTGGAGAAGGAATGTTTTGCAAGGGAATAACTCTAGAACCCGTGAAAAAGTGAAAACTAATAGATGGAGAAGATTGTGTGATGGCGCCTTTGCTTGGTGATATGCAAATCTGTCTAAATGTGTAGGGCTCTAGCATAGACTATGTGATTCCAGGAATAGTTGTTATAACAGATTGATACATTGAAAAGGACCTATAACCTAGCGCCAGGTATGTATCTCACAAATGCTTTCCAGATGACTTTCAAAGTAAATTAATATCTTGCAACATGAAATTTAAGAAGGAAAATGAACCAACACATTTTATCAAATAAGAAATTCAAAGTCAAAGATTCTACAATATTCCTCTAATATAAGTTTGTCCATACCAATGATATTAAAAGAGATCAAGATCCTTTCTCTGTATTTAGAAAAGTATAGTGTTAATCTTTGCCCCAAGAATGACTTCCAATAATCTATATCTGTCATGATTCACAAGACACTGACTCTGAAGAAGGTTTACAAATACTTTTAAACCTTTGAATATACTTTAAATCTGAGGAAGGTTTAGAAACCCACACTCACATAATATAAATATAACTTGAGAAAGTGGTTTGTAACTAAGATTTTTAAGGGAATATGTAATTGTTATTAAATTTTATTTAATAACTCTTTTTTCCAGATTTGCACTAAATGTAGTAGAGCTTTTTTTTAAAAAAAATATGTTACTAACTTTATGGGGCACTAATTGCAGAACTACAAGTGAGATGAGAATACCAATATCTATAGATTCTGGAGGAAAAAAAGACTGTAAACCATGAATTGTAGTCTGGTCAGTATAAACAAATTGGCCCTGAGTTCCAATCTAATATATCTTGCTGTATATTTTTCTATATTATATGTGGATATCCAATAGGCATTTCAAACTAAATATATCAACGCTGAACAAACGATCTTTCCTAAAAACCTGCCAATTCACAGTTAATAAAAACTTGATTCCTCAGTTGGTCAGACCCAATTTTTGGAGTTATCTTTGACTTCTTACTTTCTCACACAATTTATATCCAATAAGCCAGAAACTTCTGTCTTCTTTATCATCAGAATGGATTTACGATCCTACCACTTTTACAACCTCCACAGCTACCACCACGATCAAGTGACCATTTCTCTTTCAGAAGATTGCAGGACCTCGTACCTGGTCTCTTGCTAGCTACTTTGTACCCTTTCTCTCAGTTCTCTATTTGTCAGCCGGAGACATCTCATAAAATATAAGCCAGAGCATGCCCTTCTTCTGCTCAACCTACCCCATTACTTCTCATCTTGTTCAAAGTGGAAGCTAAGGAACTTACCAAGGCCTGCATGCCTCTACATGCTCACTCCCCAGTGCCTACTGCCCCTTGTCCTCATTGACCATCACTCTTCCTCATGCTCCTAGCCCTCCAACTTAGCAGCCTTCTCGGTATCATTCTACGTGTCAGGTGCTCCTCACTTGGACCAGGGCCTTCACACCTGCTCTTTTCCTCCAGACAATTGCATTCACAGATGTTAGTGACCCTCCGTCAACTCCTGAAGACACTTGCCTAGAGCTCACTTATCAGTCACACACCACCATGTTTAAAGCCCACCTCAACACTCCATGAGCCTTATAGCTGTCTGAGCTCCTTTGTATTTGCCTGTGTCTTCCCTACTAAATGTTATAGTTGTTTAATTTTTTTCATTGATGATTAAAATGTAAATGCCAGGAGAGCAAATAATTTCATCATTTTTCTTCTCTGCTGTATCCTCAAAGCCTAAAACAGTGTCTTGTACACAGTTATGCTCAATAAAGTTTAGTTCATTAAGTAAATGAATACTTCAGGGCAAACAAAACAAATATTTAGACTTGCCATGCTTCAAAAACGTACACCTTATCCTCATATTAAAAGAAGAGCCAAATTTAATCAGCTTTCAACTTCAATTTAATCCAAAGGGAAGTCTCAAGATAAAAGAAGATGAATAAGACAGTGGGCAATAAATTATGCCAAAATTAAAAAGGTAAAAATTTCTTCCGGAATTTGCAACATAAATATCAAGGGTAGATTAAATAGCGTAGGAGACATATTGTAAAGAAATATTCATGAGCTAAAAATAATATTTTTAAATAACTCAAACAAATGCAAAATGTTAGAAAGTGGTAAAGTTAACAGATAAATGCTTTATAAAAATTTTGTCTTATATGGGGGTGACAGTTAGATATATAAAATGTCCTTGTTTTTTAATAATGAAGTATTAATATAGATATAGAATTATGTAACAGTGATCATCTGAGCCAAAACAATCAATCATTACAAAATTTCAAGAGCATTGTAGAATTTCAAATTAAGGGGCAAGAATACTGATGCCAGTGTGGAGGGGATAGGGAGGGTTGGTATGTGAAAAGAGGTTGGAGAAACAGAAGTTGACCAAGTCAACCAAAGTCAGATAAGGCAGATACCATTCAAACACATCATAAGAATTTACCATAAAATATGACAGTGACAAAAGAAAATAGTTCAGTTGTTCTATTAAATTCAAAAGGATTGTATTATTCCACTAAAGAGGTATTATGGGATAAAATAATATAAGTGTATGTCGTTAGAAAAAATGACAAATCAAGTGAAGGGATGAACAATGACATAGAAAGCCAGAATAAACTCAATGTTAATATCAGAAGGGTAGCCCTGAGTCTTCAACTAAGAAAAATAACATAATACAAAGATTAAAAAACAGAATTTATGAGAAGATATAACAACTCTAAATGTAAATAACAGCAGGACAACTTCATTAATGCAAGAAGACCTTAATAAAAACAACATTGGTAAATTTTAAAATAAATCTTTCAGAATTTGATAGATTGAAAAGCCTCACAACAAATTTTGAAATAAATAAATATTTATTAAACTTTGAAACTTTGTATACGATACATTTTTTTTTCAGAGACACCGTCTTTCCCTGTTGCCCAGGCTGGAGGGCAGTAGTGGGATCTTGCCTCACTGAAGTCTCAAACTTCTGGGTTCAAGGGATCCTCCCACCTCAGCCTCCTGAGTTGCTGGGACCACAGGCACCAGCCACCACACCAAGTTAATTTTTTGTATTTTTAATAGAGACAGGGTTTCACTATGTTGCTTAGGCTGGTCTCAAACTCCTGAGCTCAAGTGATTACCCACCTTGGCCTCTCAAAATGCTAGGATTCTGGACATAAACTACCACTCCTGGCCTAGGATACGTTTTTTATCATGACAAAATCAAACTGAAATAAACAAAATAAAAACTAAGCCAAAGCAAAACTGAAAAACAAAACAAGTGACTATTTGGATAATAAGAAACATTTTCATTTAAAAAAAAATGAAGGACATATATTATTTGGAAAGTTAGAACATTTTACAGAAAAACCTTCATAAATTTTCTCAGAGAATTATTCACTCTCAATGTATTTACTAATAATATCAAAACTAATAATGAATTGGCATAAAAGTACAAATTAGTCAAAATGAATTGTGAAGAGAATTTATGAAAGATAAAAAATAAACGTAAATTGGGATGAAAGTATTTCAAAGGATAAACTGAAGGCTGTGTCTTTGAAATGGCCAATTAATAGTTGAATCCCTAAAGAGTCTTTTTGAGGAATGAATAATAAAATAAAAACATCCATGGGATGAATGAATAAAGAGAATTAACAATGTATTTTGAAAACAATTAGAGTAGTTATAAGAGACTTCAGAGTCCTGACAAAGTGCAGAATAAGCTCTGGCTGCCTCCTCCTCACTCAAACCTGGGAAAAGTGCAGGAAGGGGAAGGATTAATACTGGGAGAAACCAGTGGTCTGAAAAGAGAACACAGTCTGGGGTGAGAGGAATAAACTAGGAAAGCTTTGATTCTGGCATCTATTCTTTGCTCATTGCATCAGGTGGACATCATCTCCCAGGGGTGGCTAACAGGCAGAGAAACCACACACCTGCTTGGCCAAACAAAAGAAGTCTCCCTGCTACAGAGAAGAGCCCTAAGCATACCCTCCTCCTTTCTTTCCTGTCCATCTATGTGGGTTTAGGGAAGCACCGTTGGAAAAGACTAGTATTAGCAAGGCAGTAAGTAGGAAGTTTGGTGTCCTGTGTGGGAATGGCAAATTCCATTGGTCTTCCTGGTCTGTCTTAATGAGGGCTCTTGGCAGCTGCATATGCCCCTTCCTTACCCTGCTTGGTGCATATTGCAAGCAGACACAGCTGAGAGACTAGGGAAATATGAAGTCATGTGGAAAGTCATCTACCTTTTTGTAAATAACATTGAGAAACTAAACAGCTGCTATAAAACCCAATAGAATCAGTGTGACAGATACAGAATTTAATATATATACTAAAATAGATATGTGTAAGAATATTGGTAATATGAAATAGAACATGCAGTTATACAGAGGAGATAAGCAAATATATTTTATATACATATGTATATATTTATTTATATATTTATGTAGCTATGTATCTATGTAGCTATCTATCTATTTAGGCCATTTGGTAGAATTAAAGAGCAGAATGGCTAGAGCTGAAGAATAAATGAATGACCGAACATGAGACCAGATCAGAGAATCCTTCAAGAAACAGCAAAAATGGATGCATAGATAGTTTTGTTAAAACCAAATAATAAAAGTAATATAAGAAGAATGGAAACATCTATATAATGGGAATGGAAATAAATAGAGATAGATAGATAGATAGATAGATAAGTAAAAGAAAGAAAATAGAGGATGCTACAGACAGAATGCATGTGACTCCCTCAAAATGTATACGTTGAAGCCATAATTTCCACTGTGGCTATATCTAGAGATTAAGTCTCTATGGAATTAATTAAAGTTAAATAAGATCATAAGGATAGTTGCCTGATTTGCTAGAAACCCTGTCCTTTTAAGTAGTCTCTGTCATGTGAAGACACAGTAAGAAGGTGGTTGTCTGCAAACCAAGAAAAGAGACCTCAGCAGAAATCAACCCTGCCAGTCCTTGATCTGGTACTTCCAGGCTCCAGAATACTCAGAAAATAAGTTTATGTTTTTGAAGCCACCCAGTCTATATTATTTTATTATGGCAGTCAAAGCTGACTAATATTGAGAAAAAGAAATACTTGAATTAAAAATGATAGATATTTTCACATTAAAACAATTCTAAGGCACCTTAGTTTGAAATGGATTACAGAATGCTAATAAAGTGATAAGAAAAAAGATATACCCAGACATATTATACTGAAGTCTAAGGAAGTTAAATACAAAGCGAAAATTCCAAAATTCACCAGGAAAAGAAAACAAAACATCTTCATGAAGTTTTAATAACCAGATTTAATTAGACATCTCATCAGCAATATTGGATGTATGAGAAAAATGTAATATTGTCTTCAAAGTTAATATAACTTTGAGTCTGGAATTGCATATTCAGTTAGAAAATCATTTAAATAATAAGATGGAATAAATATATCTTCTGGAATTCAACACTTTTAATTGTTCCTAATACAAAATCTCACTTTGAAAATGAATGGAGAGACTTCTACAGCAAAATGAAAATAAAGCCAGTTATAAGTAATAAGTTATTTAGTAAAATATATTATCTAAAAAACCAAGAACAAACAAAACATATATTAACAATGCATTGAAACTAGCAGACGTTTACCAATGTACTGAAGGGATGGAGAACATGGTAGGAGAAAACAGTGTATACTGAGGAGGAGAACACGTTAAAATGTACAGTATGTTTCATGTGGAAACATGAACTTTGATAACAAATCAATAGAAAGGAAATAAATAAACACTGAAGATGAAAATAAAATATGTAGCTTTCAAATAATCAGAATAAATTTTTTTCTAGACAAATACAGGAAGGGGAAGGAAGACACATGAAAATTTAAAAACTAGATGCAACAAACAAAATGACAGAGATGAGTTCTGATGGTAAGACCAGCTACAATAAGTATAAATGGGATTAATTTTTCACTCAAAATGTAGTCACTATTGTATTGTGTAAGGAAAACAGAATTTGGTCAGGTGCAATGGCTCACGTCTGCAATCCCAGCACTTTGGGAGGCCAAGATGGGTGAATCACAAGGTCAAGAGACCCTAGTCAAATAGTGAAAGCCTGTCTATACTAAAAATACAAAAATTAGCTGGGCGTGGTGGTGTGGGCCTGTAGTCCCAGCTACCCGGGAGGCTGATGCAGAAGAATAACTTGAACCTGGGAGGCAGAGGTTGCAGTGAGACAAGATTGCATCACTGCACTCCAGCCTGGCAACAGAGCAAGACTCAATGTACTAAAGGGGCATTAATTGTCTTCAAGGAACACATTTTTTAAAAAGGATACAGAAAATTTAAAAAGAAAAAAAGAAAATTACTCCACAAGTATAAAATAAATTGAATATTTTACAAAATAGAATACAATGAAACATTATTTTAAAATGATCAATAAACACATATTATTAAAATACCACAAATGTACTTAATATACCTTCAGAAAATGAGAATTAACAGACTTTATGGGCAAATAAACTAAGTGTAGTATTAAAGATCATAAGAACCCTCTCAAAAAGTAGATTTGTGGATAATTATATAGAAAATAATATAGAATTATACAGAAATTTTGAATAGCAAGTTTGAAGATAATTAATAGAAACTATAATTAATATGCAACAGATAATATAGATTCTTTTTGAACACGTTAAACGTACCTTAAAAAGGCCTATATTCTAAGACAGAAATACACACTAAAAAGTAACACTCATTTTTAATAAAGATAATGATAATAAAACATTTTCTTATACATATACTGAGCCACAGCTAAAGCAATCTTAGAAAAAAAATATTTTATATATAACATGCATATACAATATACACATATATATAGTTTTAAATGTGAAATGCATTTATCAGAGAACAAAAAGGTTTGAAAGTAAATGAGCTAAGTAGTTTTGGTGGAGACTCCTAGTTCTCCTAACAAAAATATCCTTACCTTCTTCCATAGCAACATGGGAGCTTGATTACTCACTGGTACTACAATTCTCAGCTCCTCTGGCAGAATGTGAGCCACAGAATATAAATAATAAAGACCTGAACCATCACACCTTCTATTATGATTCTCTATTTTCATTTTAGTCTTCAGCATTATTTATTTTATTCTTCATTCTCATTTTCTGTTAAACTTACTCTAATCATGCTTTTGAACCCACAACTACACCCAAACTACATTTGTTGTTGTTACCTCAAGATTGATAAACACAACGGTCGGTTTCAGTCAACATTTTACTTGATCTATCAGTAGTTAGGTTGAGTTGATCACTCCTTCCTTCTGGATATTGATTCTTTATTTGTATTCCATTCTGTTGCTCCTCACTCACTGGCTCCTCATTCATTTTAGACTCTCAAACCTGGGGATCTTCTAAAAAGTCGTGCAAGGTACATCCAAGAACTGTTCATTTGGAAATTGCTTGAGGGTGGCCCCTTTGGGCTTCAGCACGTGGAAGGCAAACCTGGTTCACAAAACTATTTCAAACTATGAGAGTAGAGAATTCTCTGGGGCATTAAGTGTGAAATACATGGCAAAGGTGTACATGATCAAAGATGGTTGAAATATACATAGAATTGTCACTACAGAAGTGGCTGGAGTAAAAGGGAGACAAAGCAGGTTGAAATGCAGACAGTGACTCAAAGGACTGACATGTTCTAAGCTTCTCCTCCCCAGTTTCCTCTCATACCTTATCTTGGCTTCCTCTCCTCCTTTCTTCTTCCCTACATCCCTCACATGTTGGCCTCTCATGTAAAACAGCAAGCATTTCTGTTTTAGGTCTTTTGAAACAGCTGCTCCCTCTACCTCTAAGGTTCTTTGTCTAGATATTTGCATTTTTGAGTTTTGCTCCAATTTATAGTTTAGTAAGGCTTATCCCTAGTTCACTCTCTAAATTGCCCTATATTCTCTCATCCAGCTTACCCTGTTCTTGTTTTTCATGGCAATTACCCCCTTCTGATTGACCCAATAAAGTATTCATTTGCTATATTTCTCTTTATTTTATGCCTCCCTTTACAAGAACATCAGCCCCTCTGCTGTGAGATTCTGTCTACTGTGTTCACTGATGTATTTCATATGCTTTAATATTTTCATTGATATAAATATAATGGCTAAAACAGTGATTGCCACATAATAGGTGCTCAGTAAATATCAGTTGAATTAGTAAACAAGGGGTAAAATGTGAAGCATTCAGGAAGTGATGTCAAGATGGTTAGTAATATAGAAAATATATATAGAAACTAATGCTCCAACTACACACCATTGCAAAAAGTTAGTTGCCTTTGGATTAAAGACAAATATAAAGAGCAAAACTTTAAGATATTTGAAGATGATACAGGACATTATCTTTAATACCCTAGGTTACATAAAAATGTTTATACAAGACAAAAATTACACTAACATAGAAAGGGAACTATGAAAAATAAACTCCATTAAAATTAAAAAAAATACAAACCACAAGTACAGAAAAATATTTGCCGCAAATCCACCCTTAAACCGAATTAGCGTTCAGAGTGTGAAAGGAATTCTTGTAAATCTATCTGAAAGAAAAAAAAAATGTCCAATATAAAATGCAGAAAGCTATAAATAGGAATTTCACAAGAGACTATACAGGAAAGCCTGTAAGTTCATATAAAGATGCTAGATTGGACTCTGAGTCTTGAGAACTCAAATTAAAACTACAAATAGATATCATTTTAAATATGAGTCTTAGCTAAAGAAGAATAAATACGTAAAATAAAAGCCATCCTATAACAAATGTTGGCAAGGATGCAGAGCAGGGGAACTCTCGTGCAGCATTAGTGATGAGGTATGTTGTTCCATGATACTGACTTTCAGAAATAGGTAACATCAGTAGATAAAAATGCAAGCTTCAGAGCAATAAGTATTGTGTAACAAAATTTTATTTGTTAGAGAATCATGAAAAGCAAACAGAAACAATTACAAAACTTATAAACTCAAAATTTCAGAAATTTAAATTTTATTAACATTTTCTAAGCAGTTAATTTAAAAAATAATCGGGCCAGACTCCCATGCCTGTAATCTCAGCGCTTTGGGAGGCAGACGCAGGCAGATCACGAGGTCAAGAGATTGAGACCATCCTGGCCAACATGGTCTCAATCCTGAAACCACGTCTCTACTAAAAATACAAAAATTATCTGGGCATGGTGGCATGCGCCTGTAGTCCCAGCTACTTGGGAGGCTGAGGCAGGAGAATCACTTGAACCTGGGAGCCAGAGGTTGTACCGAGCTGAGATCGGGCCACTGCACTCCAGCCTGGCAACAGAGCAAGATTCTGTCTCAGAAAAATAAAAAATAAAAAAATAATAATAATAATTGTAGTAAACATCACATAAGATCTACTAACCTAATCACTTTTAAGTGTACAGTTCTTTGTTAGATTTGGTTTGAAGTAGGATACAGAAGAATTAATATTTTCATTATATTTTGGTTGACTTGATATAACACATTAGTTGATTCATATGAAAAATAAATATATAATACTTGTAAAATTATTCAAAATACTTTGAGTATTTAGAAAATAAATAGCAGCTTAATATATGAAGAAACAAATAGATTCCTAAAGAATATGCTTTGAAATGTGGTATATTAACTACACTAAATCAGCATATACACAAAAATTATGTTTATTACATCAATTTACATTTTGATTAATCCAATATATAGCTATAATAAAAATATAAATAAATGATCCAAGTCATTTAAATATTAGTATTTTTAAAGTAATAATTATATCAGAAATCAAAATGGCAATTATAAAGTATTAATATAATAATCATAATTAGAACAGCAACTTTGTGATGTGTTTCAGACTGTATTCCAAATGAACTCATATCTTAAAGCCCTGAAAATGTCAAGTAAGACATACTTTAAAAAAATAAACGAATATTTGCATGTATGACATTAGCAAAAGAGTAATTACTCAAAAGAAAGTAATTACTACAGATGAAAGCAGAAATTAATATGTTAGAAAACAGCAAATAACATCAAAATTGATAAACACATTCAATTAAACTTTGAAAATTGTTAAGAAAATAGACAAGCAGAAGCTAATATAAATAACTGAAAGAAAAACTACATAAAATGATGCAAAATTAGAAGCTAATAAATAATAAAATGACAACAGATACAAGCAAATTAACATATTCAAAAGGAATTTATCATACATATATGTCAATACATTTTAGGATTGTATTGACAGATACATGTATTGACAGATACATTTATAAAAGATATAAACGTATAAAAAGATATACTATGTGAAAAATATAAATTATTTTCATTAAGCTAAGAACAGGTAGAAATTCCAAAAGAAATATACAAATAAACAAAAAGAAAAATATCAAATAATTAGACTCAAGAAGCCTTGATAATTGAGTCTTTGTAAACTTTAAAATGAAATTATTATTTATTTAGCATTTAAGAGTTCCCAAGCATAGAGAACAAAGATATTTTCATATTTTTCTGAATCTTGGAAAACTTGGCATTAGCTTACAAATATGTGAAAAAAAAGAGAAAAAATTTGCACTATTGTATTTGTTAATGGATGTTCAACAACTCTAAATAAACCAATAGAAAATAAACTCATTAATGTATTGAATTACACTTATACACTGCACAGGATGTTTTGGTCAATGAGAGACTGCATATGTATAGTCTCATAAGATTGTACTACCGTATTTTTATTGTGCCTTCCATGAGTTTAGATATACACATGCCTATAATTGTATTACAATTGCTTACAGTATTCAGCACAGTACCATGCTTTATAGGTTTTTAGCTTAGAAGCAGTAGGCTGTACCATATGGCCTCGCTGTGTAGTAGATTATGCCATCCAGGTTTGTATAAGCACATTCTGTGATGTTCACACAATGACAAAGTCATCTAGCAATACTTTTTCAGAATGTATTCTCATCATCAAGCAATGCATAATTGTAATATTCTGATCAGGTATTTTCATTGTGAAGTAAACAAATGGCTCAGTATTGTAACATCTATTTGTAACATTCGTGTTATCTTAAGACCAAAAAATAAAGAGAACAGATATGATTGTCTTAAAACACACTGAAAAAAGGCATACTAATATTCAATATTCAATTATTTTTAAGAGAATTTTCCTAGCTTTGTTGAAGGTATAATTGAAACATTTTATATATATATATATAGTATAAAAATGTAATGTTTTGATATATGTATACCTTGTAAAATAATTATCATAGTCAAGCTAAATAACACATCAATCACCTCACATAGTTGGTGAGAACACTTGAGACATACTCTCTTAGTAAATTTCAGGTATAAAATGTATACCCGATAAATTTACACCTGATAAATAAAAAGCATAATTAACTATAATTGCCTTGCTGTATGTTAGATTTTCAGAACTTACTTATCTGCATAACTAAAACTTTGTACTCTTTGACCAGCATCCCCTATTTCCCCCACTCCCAGGGCCTGGCGACCACCATTCTGCTCTCTGCATCTATGAGATTGACTTTTTTGGATATCATATGTAAATGAGGTCATGCAGTATTTAACTTTCTGTGTCTGGCTTATTTCATTAGTATAATGTCCTCTAGGTTTATCCATGTTGTCAAAAATAACAATTTTCTTCTTTATTTTTATTGTATGTACACACACCTTGCTTTTTTTATCCACTCATTCATTGATAGGCACTTAGATTGTTTTTATATCTTGGTTATAAAACTGACTTTGCAAAAACTATAACTAAAGTTATGATACTGAAACAGATCAGATCTAACCAACTCCATCTTTCCTCTAGCCTTTAAGCTGTCCTTGTTCATTCTTGGGCATATATCAAACTAATCTTGGGAAGGAATTTAGTTTATAGTTTGACTCCAAAGCAAAATTGATAGTAGCCCTTTCCTGAAAAGACCCCCTTCTTTCTTGGGGACCAGTCAGCCTTTGTAGGACTAACAAAATTAGCTACAATGTTAGAAATTTGGGTTCTTGCAGTCTCTGGCTGAAAGAGTCAGAACCTTCCCAAATTGTTCCTGGGGATTACATCACTATTGTAAAACCTAAGAAAATGCTTGAGGTATTTGGCAGACCCTGCACTCAGTTGATCAACTGACACTACCCACGGGTAATCTGGCTCTACCAGTTCTGCGATCCCACCCAGGAACTGAAGACAGCAAGAAAATGTCACTTTGACCCCTCTATGATTCCATCTCCAACCTGGCCAATCAGCTGTCCCCACTTTCCAAACTCCTGCTTGTCAAATTATCTTTAAAAACTCCAATCTCCAAATGCTGAGGGAAACTTATTTGAGTAACAATAAAACTCTAGTCTCCCACACAGGGGGCTCTGCAGGAATTACTCTTTCTTCATTGCAATTCCCCTGTCTTGATAAACGGGCTCTGTGTAGGCAGCAAGCAATGCGAACCCATTGGGTGGTTACAGTTATCTTGAACGATGCTGTGATGGACGTGGTAGTACCGATGTTATTTTGATATCCTGATTTTATTTCCTTTGGATATATACTCAGAAGTGAGATTGCTGGACTGTAAGATACTTCCATTTTTAATTTGTTAAGAATCTCCATCCTATTTTCCTTAGAGGTCATAACCATTTACATTCCCACCAGCAGTGTATAAGGGTTCCTTTTGCTCCACATCCTCACCAGCACTTGACATCTTTTGCCCTTTTAACAATCCACTCTAAATATAGTATCTCATTGTGATTTCAATTTGTAATTCCTTGATTAATAGAGCTGTTGAGGACTTTTTCATGTACCTGTTGACCATTCGTATTGTTTCTTTTGAGAAATGTCTATTTGAGGGTGATCTAAATGTTTGTGATACCCACAAATTTATACATTGCAATCCTAATCCAAAAAGTGATGTTATTAAAATGTGGGACTTTGGGAAATTCATTAAGCCGTGAAGTCAGAGCCCTGAAGGATGCAATTAGTGATTTTATAAAAGAGGCTCTGGAGAGCTTCCTTGCCCTGACCACTATGTGAGAACACAGCTAGAAGACACCAACTACAAAAAAGCCAACACTAACCACATACAAAATCTGCTGGCGTCTTGATTTTGGACTTCCCAGACACAAGAACTGTGAGAAATAAATTTCTATTGTTTATAAGCCACTCAGTTTATTGTATTTTGCTAGAAAGTTTTTTTGCCTATTTTTAAAATTGGATTGTTTTGCTGTTGCTATTGAGTTATTTGAGTTTCTTATATATTTTGGAGATTAACCCTTTATCGGATCGTGATTTATTTTTTCTTTCTGTAGGTTGTACTTTCATTCTATTGACTATTTCCTTTGCTGCACAGAAAGTTTTTAGTTTTATACAATTTCATTTGTCGACTATTTTTCTTTTGATATCTGTGCTTATAGGGTTATATTCAAAACAAACAAAAAAGTCATTGCCAAGACAAATACCAATAATCTGTTTATTCATATTTTCTTTTAGTAGTTTTATAGTTTCAGATCTTACATTTAAATTTTTAATCCATTTTGAGGTCAAGTTGATTTTTATATGGGTTGAAGTGACGGTCCAACTTCATTATTCTGCAGGTGGATATCCAATTTTCCCAGTATCGTATATTGAAGAGACTATCCATTCTTCATTATATGTTTTTGGCAGCATTAATAAAGATCAGTTGAATGTAAATGTGTAGATTTCTTCCTGGTGTCTCTATTCTATTTCATTGTTCTATGTGTTTGTTTTTCTCCCAGTACCATTCTGTTTTGATTACTAAAGCTTCTAACATATTTTGAAATTAGGGAATGTGACGCCTCCAGCTTTGGTCTTCTTGCTCAATATTGCTTTGACTATTCTGGATCTTTTGGGGTTCCATGTAAATTACATAATTTTTTTCTATTTCTGTGAAAGATGTCAATGGATTTCTAATATGAACTGAATTGAGCTAGAAGATTGCTTTGAGTAATATGAAAAATTTAACAATATTAATTTCTTTTTCTTTTTTTGAGACAGAATTTCACCGCTGCCGAGTATAGTGGCACAATCATAGCTCACTGTATTCTCAAACACCTGGGCACAAGCAACCCTCCCAACTCAGCCTCCCAAGTAGCTGGGACTACAGGCACATGATACCATGCCCAGTTAATTTTTTATTTTTTTAATTTTTTTGAAGAGATGGGGTTTTGCCTTATTGCCCAGGCTGGTCTTTAACTGCTGGACTTGAGCAATCCTGGCCTTTGCCTTCCAAAATTCTGAGATTATGGGCACGAGCCACTGCACCCAACCTTAAATTCTATAATCTATCAACATTGGATATCTTTCCATTTATTTGTGTCTCCTCAAATTTTTTATCAATCATTTATAAGTTGTTAGTGTACAGATAGATTTTTTACCATCTTGACTAAATTTATTCATAGATTTGTATTCTTTTAGATACTATTGCAAAGGGCATTATTTTCCAATTACTTTCAAGGTTTATTTACCATTAAAGTTTAGAAATAAAACTTTAGAAAAAATAAACTAAGAATGGCATTATTTGAAAAAAAATAATAAAATTGATTTGCCTTTATCAAAACTAAGAACAAAAGAGAAAACCCAAATAAAATTATAACTGAAAAAGGAGACATTAATACTGATACCACCAAAATGCAAAGTATCATGAGACAATTTAATATAAAAAAGCTGAAAGACCTAGATTAAATGAATAAATTTCTAGAAACATACAAGTTACCAAGATTGAATTATGAAGAAATAGAAAATCTGACAGTTAATGAATAAGAATATTGAATCTGTAATCACAAACTTTCTTACAACAACAAAATTTAGTACCAGGTATCTTCTCTAGTGACTTATACTAAACATTTATTTATTTATTTTCTATTATTATTATGTTTTGAAATGGAGTCTCACTTTATGCCCCAGGCTGGAGTGCAGTGGCATGATCTCAACTCACTGCAACCTCTGCCTCCCAGATTCAAGCAACTCTGCTGTTTCAGCTCCCCCAGGTAACTGGGATTACAGGCATATACCACCATACCCGGCTAATTTTTGTATTTTTAGTAGAGATGGGTTTTCATCATGCTGCCCAGACTTGTCTCGAAACACTGACCTCAAAAGATCCGCCTGCCTCAGCCTCCCAAAGTGCTGGGATCACAGGCATGAGCTACTGTGCTGGGCCTGAAATCTACCAAACAATTAAAGGAGTATTAATGCCAATTCTTCTCATACTCTTCCAAAAAACTGAAGAAAAGGAGACATTTCCAAACTCATTTTACAAAGGCAACAATACACTAATTCTAAAGCCAGATAAAGATGTTATGCAAAAGGAAAATTACAGGCCCACATCTGTAATGAATTCAGATGCAAAAATCCTCGACAAAATTATAGCAAACCAAATTGAACAGCAAGTTAAATGGGTCATACACAATGACCAAGGATTTATCCCTGGGATGTTAGAATGCTTTAACATACCTAAATCAATAAATGTAATATACCAAATTAAGATAATAAAGAATAAAAATAATATGATAATCCCAATACATGCACAAAAAGCATTTTACAAAATATAAAATTATTTCATAATAAAAATTCTTAACAAATTAGGTATAAAGAACAATAGTACCGGCCGGGTATGGTGGCTCATACCTGTAATCCCAGCACTTTGGGAGGCCGAGGCAGGCAGATCTCGAGGTCAGGAGTTTGAGACCAGCCTGGCCAACATGGTGAAATGCCTTCTCTACTAAAATACAAAAATTAGCCGGGCATGGCGGCACGTGCCTGTAATCGCAGCTACTCAGAAAGCTTATGCAGAAGAACTGCTTGAACCTGGGAGGTGGAGGTTGCAGTGAGCTGAGAATGTGCCACTGCACTCCAGCCTGGGAGACAGAGTGAGACACTGTCTCAAAAAAAGAAAAAAAACAAGTACCTCAACATAATATATATAACACACCCACAGCTAATATCATACTCAACCATGAAAAGTTAAGATTGTTTCTTCTAAGATTGTGAACGAGACAAAGACATCCACTTTTATCTTTTCTATTCAACATAGTACTGGAAGTCCTGAACAGAGCAATTTGGCAAGAAAAAGAAATATAAGACATCTAAGTTGAAAGAACCATGAATTTAAAATATTTTGGAGTACAACTAATACAACAATAAAAAATAATGCAAATAAAACAATACAATATAACAACTATTTATATACCATTTACATTTTATTAGGTGTTATAAGTAATCCAGAGATAATTTAAATATGTGAGAGGATGTGGATAACTTATATGCAAATACTACACCGTTTTATATAAGGGATGTAAGCATTCATGGATTTTTGCATTCATGGGGTAGTACTAAAATCAATCCCTCACAAATACTTAGGATGACTATATATTAAAAAATTCCTGAAACCTCCATTAAAATAGAACTAATAAACAAATTCAGTAAAGTTGCAGTATTCAAAATCAAAATTCAATCCTATTTTTAATATGCACTCTTAGCAAACTAGTAAAATGTTCCATAATATGAGGTTTATAAAATAGTAAGAATAATAATTAAGAATTAAAATAATATAAAAGTGCTAGCCAAATTGCTTATACAAAAAATAAACTAGCATATATATGCATACATATATACACATATATGCAAGGAAAGTGTAATATTAATATTTTTAAAAAATTCTTTCCTGAAACATGCAGAAAATCAAATGGATAACTTATTAAAATTATGACTCCCAAAAGAAGGTCAGTTTCAAATCAAAAAAACACCAGTAATTCAATTTTTAATATTCTTAAAAACTAGGAGACAAAAAATAATGGTATAAATATAGTACTTTTATAGCAGCCCAATTATAAAACGTTTTTAAATCTTTAAAAACATGGAAGACTAAGGGAGACTTATATTTATTTGAATTTTTCTCTGGGGTTAATCCCTAGAACATGTCCAAGCCCTTATCTGGGGCTACTAGAGAAGCACAAATTCCAGAAGAAGAAGAAGACCTGAAATCTGTATATAAACTAATCTTACATCTATTCATGATTTCTAAACTGTGTACATGCATGAAAAAGATGGGAGAGAGCCAACAGAAGGATAGAAAGTGGTAGCTGAAAAACTGAAATGTATACACAGAGGCTTCACCTGTCATTGACCAAATGGGACACATAACCTATAGTTTTAATCTCCCCATGCATCCCTTTGAGACCCAATAAAGGTCATACTTAATGAGTAGAGTACGTCCTATGCCTAAGGATTCTTACAGAAACAGAAGACAAAACTTAAATATAGCTGTGCCGATATATGAAACCAAGCATCTAGAAGTTCAAGTTTTTCAGCCAGCAACTTATTTTTCTATTTCAACAAAAATCATTATTATTCATACAATTATAAAAAGCAGAGACTTTATAATATATAATTATAATGTTCAGCACACAATCAAAAATTAATATACATGAGAAAACATATAAAAACGTAAGCCATAGTTAAGAGGTTTTTAAGTCTGTCATTAGAAATGGATTCAAAATTCACACAGATGTTTGAATTATCAGTCATTCACGTTGAAAAACCTATTATAAATATGCTGAATAACATTTTAAAAGATGGCATAATGAATGAACAGATGGTAAATAGCAGCATAGTAATGCAAATAATAAAAAATAGACCAACTTTGAATTCTAAAATTAAAAAGTAAAAGTATCTGAAATAAAAATGTAAGTTTTGGTGTAACAGCAAACAGAAGATGGCAGAAAAAAACCATCAGGGAACTAAAAGATGAGACAGGAGGCATTATGCAATTTGTGTCACAGAGAGAAATAAGTCGGAAAAATAAACTAACAGAGCCACAGTTGCTTGCAGAATAACATGAAGTAGTCTAACATACATGTAAACAAAGTTCCAAAATGAAAAAAAAAAAAAAGTCGAAAAGGCAGCAGAACATGACCTTGAAAAAAAATCTAAAATTGTCCAATTTTATGAAATCAACAATGTATACATAAAGAATTTCAGCAAACTTGCAGCAGGGTAAACCCAAAAAAGACCAATCTTAAAGATATCAGAGTAAAGGTGCTGACAGGTAGATAGAAGACGATGCTTTTTAAAAAGTACACTATGGCCGAGCACAGTAGCTCACATTATCTCAGCACTTTGGTAGGCTGAGGCGGGCTGATCACCTGAGGTCAGAAGTCCGAGACCACCCTAGCCAAATGGTGAAACCCTGCCTCTACTAAAAATAACAAAAATTAGTTGGGTGTGGTGGTGGACACCTGTAATTCCAGTTACTCAGGAGGCTAAGGGAGGAGAATTGCTTGCACCTGGGAGACAGAGGCTACCGTGAGCCAAGATTGTACCACTGTACTCCAGCCCGGGTGACAGAGTGAGACTCCATCTCAAAAAAAGAATAAAAATTAAAATTAATGAATAAAATATACACCAAAAAAAGCACATTACACACAAGAGAACAATTTCAAAAATTATGGCTGATTTCTCACTAGAAATAATGGAGGCACAAAGATAATGAGAAAGTGTTGGAAATAGGGGAAGAATTCTCTGTTCAGTGAAAATATTCTGCAAAAATGATTGTTAAATATGTTATTTTCGGATAAAAGAATGCAAAAGTATATCCTCAGGCTAAATAGAAGTGAAACTAAGTAGAAACAAATATTACAGATTTTTTAAAAAAGACATTTTTGGTTATGGTTAACAAAAAAATTAAAAGTCTACAAGTTTCACAGTGAATTATATCAAAATTTTAAGAAAAATATTAATATTATACAAATCTTTTAGAAAATGGAAACAGAAGAACCACTTTCTAACTAATTTTCTGAGACGAACATAATCTGAATGAAAAACTTGATCAACACACATAACAAAACAAGTATAAATCAATATTTCTTATGAACATAGAAAAATTATTCTTAATACATTAGCAAATTGAATTCAGCAGTGTATAAAAAAGATAATATATTATGGCTAATTAGAAATTTATACCGGGAATATAAGTTTGGTTTAACACTTAAAAATCAATTACAATATGTAACATAACAATTTTTAAAAAATTATTGATATATACAGTAAAGGACACCAGACTTAATGGAAAAATAATGAGTGATTCCTTTTTCTCTTCATTTTTATTGAGCATTATACCAGAGATCCTCCTCAGTAAAATAAAGCAAGAGAAACAGAAAAAAAAAATGCATGAAACTTGGAAGTAAAAATGAGAATTTTATTTGAAGATTAAATGATTGTTTTCATAGAAAATCATGACAATTCTACATAACAACTATTACACATTTTAAGTAAGTATAACCATGTCAAATATACAAAGACAATATGCAAATAATTGTCTTTTTTTATACCAGAGGCAAAGCCTTACAAATTAAAGTATAAAATGTATTATTTGGACAGAAGAAAATTATAAAGAAGATTTTTAAAAAATACATTCAATACTTGTGCTCTGAAAAATACAAATATTACTAGGAGAAATTGAAGAATGCAATTTGGACTAGTGTTCTTAATAAAACTTACAGGAAGTAATTGTTTTGAAAGGAGTTTTTTCACTGGGCCCCAACAGACCAAATTAAAAATGGAGTCACTTAGGATAAGTGCCATGTAATCAAATGGAAACTTTAAGAAAACTGATAAATTCCCAGAGTAGCTTTTCCTAAGAACAGAGATTCACAGCACCCAATCAGCAAGGCCCCATTTAACCTGAGCCAGCATAATAAGAAAGTTCCCTCTGCTTTAATTCTTAGAAGGAAGGTAACTGGAGGTAATTTGATGTTAAATAATCCACTGTTTTGTAGGTTTTCTTTTAGTTTCTGCTTAAGCTACTTTACAAAAAATAGCTGTTCTACTATGCCCAAAAACATTCCTTCTGTTTTTTAGATGAGATGCCACCCAGTTCCTGAAACACTAATAAAAACCAATCTTTGAATTGGTTGAAATTTTGTTTTTTTGGCAAATCATGTCAAATTCTATAAAAAAAGGAATTTAGACTCAATAATTTTATGATGTTAATCTCAATTTTTTGATAGGTTATATAATTTGAAAGTTATATTGGAAGTTTTTCAAAATAGAATGTAATAAGGATATATTAAAATTCATGTAGAGATGGAAAGGACTTAGAAGAGTCAAATGATCATTAAAAAGAACAAAATTAGAGGACACAAACTACCTGATTTTGAAAATTTCTCTTAAGTTATGTTAATCAAGATTGAGTTTTATTGGAATAAAGATAGACAAAAATGGATATAACAATAGAGGGAGACCAGAAATAGAAATATATTATACAGTCAATTAAATTTTACAACAATAACAGAGTAATTCAATAGAGAAAGGAATGTCTTCTCAACAAATTGTACTCTAACATCTATACTAATGCATAGAAAACAATGAACCTCAGTGTACTCTTGTTAATATATATGAACATTAATTCAAGATAGAGTATATATGTAAACATATAAGTATAGAGTTTCTAGAAGGAAATACAGAGAAATATTTTTGTGACTATGAGTAGAAAAAATATTTCTTAGATGAAACACAAAAAGCACTCATAAAAAAATGAAAAACATTTAAAAATAAAAACTGCTCATTAAAAGTAATTATTTTAAAAATAAATAGGAGCCATAAAACAAGAAAAGATATGTTTATAATATGTATACATATATATGTATATAAAGTACGTGTATTCAGATTATGAAGAGAATACCCACAAGATAGTAACAAATAACAAAATATAAATAACTAAAATTTAAAATTAGGAAAAGAACTTGGAAAAATAATTTTATAAAAGAAGATATAGAAATGATTAATTAGAACATAAAAAGGTATTCAAAATAATTAGTCATTAGAAAAGTTCAAATTAAAACCATAATAATATTCCATTACCCAGCTACACCCATTCTTTTTTTTTATTGTACTTTAGGTTCTGGGGTACATGTGTAGATCATGCAGGTTTGTTGCATAGGTACTTACATGGCAAGGCAGCTACACCCATTCTTGAGGAGGAAGGGGAACACCTGAATCCTCATAGATTACTAGTTTGATTATAAAATGATGCAACGTCTTTGCAAAAGTTCCATATACCAATTTGCAAAGGGACTGCTTCCAGGTTTTGCCCATTCAGTATGATATTGGCTGTGGGTCTGCAATAAATAGCTCTTACTATTTTGAGATACAATCCAGTGAAACCTAGTTTATTGAGAGTTTTTAGTATAAAGAGCTGTTGAATTTTGTTGAAGGCTTTCTCTGCATCTATTGAGATAGTCATGTGGTTTTGTTTGGTTCTGTTTATGTGGTGGATTACATTTATACATTTGTGGAAGTTGAACCAGCCTTGCATCCCTGGGATGAAGCCAACTTGATCATGATGGATAAGTTTTTGATGTGCTGTTGCATTCAGTTTACCAGTATTTTATTGGAGATTTTTGCATCAATGTTCATCATGAATATTGGCCTGAAATTTTCTTTTTCAGCTGTGTCTCTGCCAGGTTTTGGTATCAGGATGGTGTTGGTCTCATAAAATGAGTTAGGGAGGATTTCCACTTTTGTATTATTTGAAATAGTTTCAGAAGGAATGATATCAGCTCCTCTTTGTACCTCTGGTAGTATTTGGCTGTGAACCTGTCTCGTCCTGGACTTTTTTTGATTGGTAGGCTGTTAATTGCTGCCTCAACTTCATAGCTTGTTATTGGTCTATTCAGGAATTCAACATCTTCCTGGTTTAGTCTTGGGAGGGTGTAAGTGTCCAGGAATTTATCCATTTCTTCTAGATTTACTGGTTTATTGGCATAGAGTTGTTTATAGTAGTCTCCGATGGTAGTTTGTATTTCTGTGGAATCAGTGGTGATATCTGCTTTATCATTTTTTGTTGCATCTATTTGATTCTTCCTCTTTTCTTTTTTATTAGTCTGGCTAGTGGTCTATCTACCCTCTCTCACCACTCCTCACCATTCCTATTCATCATAATAATGGAAGTTCTGGCCAGGGCAGTCAGGCAAGAAAAAGAAATAAAGGGTATTCAAAATAGAAAGAGAGGATGTCAAATTGTCCCTGTTTGCAGATGGCATGATTGTATATTTGGAAAATCCCATCATCTCAGCCCCAAATCTCCTTAAGCTGATAAGCAACTTCAGCAAAGTCTCAGGATACAAAATCAATGTGCAAAACTTGCAAGCATTTCTATACACCAATAAGAGACAAATAGAGAGCCAAATCATGAGTGCACTCCCATTCACAATTGCTACGAAGAGAATAAGATACTGAGGAATACAACTAAGAATAGATGTGAAGGACCTCTTCAAGAAGAACTACAAACCACTGCTCAAGGAAATAAGAGAGGACACAGATGGAAAAACATTCCATGCTTATGGTTAGGAAGAACCAATATCATGAAAATGGCCATACTGCCCAAAGTAATTTATAGATTCAATGCTATCCCATCAAGCTATGAATTACTTTCTTCACAGAATTGGAAAAAAACAACTTAAACTTAATTTTGCATTTTAAAAACCTTTGCAAAGGTTTTTGGTTCATCTGGAACCAAAAAAGAGCTTGCATAGCCAAGACAATCCTAAGCAAAAAGAACAAAGCTGAAGGCATCACGCTGCCTGACTTCAAACTATATTACAAAGCTACTGTACTCAAAACAGCATGGTACCAGTACCAAAACAGATATATAGACCAATGGAACACAACGGAGGCCTCAGAAAGAATGCCACACAACTACAACCATCTGATCCTTGACAAACCAGACAAAAACAAGCAACGGGGAAAGGATTCCCTATTCAATAAACAGTGTTGGGAAAACTGGCTAGTCATACGCAGAAAGCTGAAACTGGGCCCCTTCCTTATACTTTATACAAAAATTAACTCTAGATGGATTAAGAATTTAAACGTGAGGCCTAATGTCATACAAACTGTAGAAGAAAACGTAGGCAATACCATTGAGGACATAGGCATGGGCAAGGACTTCATGACTAAAACACCAAAATCAATGGCAACAAAAGCCAAAATATAAAAATGGGATCTAATTAGACTTAAGAGATTATGCCCAGCAAAAGAAACTATCAACAGAGTGAACCAGCAACCAACAGAATGGGAAAAAATGTTTTCAATCCACCCATCTGACAAAGGGCTAATATCCAGGATCTAGGGAGAATTCAAACAAATTTACAAGAAAAAAAAACAACCCCAACAAGAAGTGGACAAAGGATAGGAACAGGCACTTCATTTAATAGGCATTTGAATAATTTTCCTATTATTGGGTATTATAAATAATGCACTGCTATAAAAATTTATGTACACATTTTTATTTGAATGTATCTTTTCATTTCCTTTGACCTATACATAAGCAAGAAATTGCTGGGTCATATGGAATTGTCAGACTGCTATCCAAAGTGGCTGCATCATTTTACAGACCCATAAGCAGTGTATGAGGTTCCAATTTTTCTGCATCTATGTCCTTTTGATTTTAGCTTTTCCAGTGAGTATAAAGTATTATCTTATTTCACTTTTGATTTGCATTTTTCTAAGGACCAATGATACTGCACATCTTTTCTGTGCTTATTAGTCATTTGTGTATTTTTTTTTTGGAGAAAAAAATGGTCTGGCAATTTTTAAATTGATCTACTTGAGTTTTATTATTGAGTAATAAGATTTACATATTCTGTATGAGAAACAAGTATTATGTCAGATGTATGAAATTATAATATTATCTCTAATCAGCAGATGATCTTTTTACTTTCTTGACGGTATTTTTTAAAGCACAAAAGCTTTTTAGTTTTTGTGAAGTACAATTTATGCTTTTACATTGCTTACCAGGTACTTTTAATTTTGCATTTTAAAAACCTTTGCAAAATGAAAGTATAGAAAATGTATATTTATACCTCTTCTAAGAGTTTATAATCTTCTCTGACATTTAGAATTGTGTCTTAATTTTACAGAAACAAATACTAAATGTAAGAGAAGATATGGTTTCTTACATTTAGAATCTTGTCTGTTTAATTTCGAATTTCTTATTGCATATTATTTGAGGTAGATTTCCCAAACAGTTATTTTACATGTAGATATCCAGTTGTGCCAGCACCAATCATTGAAAAGACTATTATTTCAATATTGAATTGTTTTGGAACTCTTGTCAAAAAATCAATTGATCTGAAATGTGAGAAATTTGTGATCTAAATTCTATTCCATTGTTCTAAACATATATTCTTATTCAGGTAACATACTGTCTCAATAACTGTAGCTTTGCAGCCTGCTTTGAAGTGGAGATTTATAAAATTGCTCTTTGTTTAAACTCAAGATGATGTTTCTGACTATTCTATTGATATGCTGTATTACAATAATTGATTTTCAGATATTAAACCAGCCTTGTCTTCTTAGAGAAAATCTCACTTGGTCATAGTTTATTATTATTTTGTATGTTGCTAGAGATTTGGGTTTCTAGCATTTGGTTGAGAAATTGTTCATCTTTATGGATAAAGCATATTGGTCTGCAGTTTTCTTGTAATGTCTGATTTTTATATTAAAGTAATTCTGGTCTCATAAAATGAGTTAAGAAGTGTTTCTATTATTTTATTTTTGGAAGAGCATGTAGAACATTGGTATTAATTCTTTCTTTAATATTTGGTAGAATTCACTGGACAAGCCATCTAGGACTATGCATTTATTTGTTGATATTTTTGGTTTCCATTTTATTATTTTATTTTATTTATATTTACTAGTTATGAGACTAATCACATTTTCTATTTCTTCTTGAGTCAGTTTCATAAATTTCTGTCTTTCTAGGAATTTGTTTATTTCAACTGACATACAATTGTTTATAGTATTCCCTGTAATTAATTTTCTTTATGTAAATGTAACATTATTTTTCTCTCTTACTTCTGATTTTGTAATTTGAGTCTTATATCTTGTTCTCTTAGTTAATCTAGCTAGTGTTTTTTTTTTTTTTCAATTTTGTTGATTTTTCTAAATAATCAACTTTTGGTATTATTTTCTTTTCCTCCCTATTGTCTATTTCAATATATTCTGCTCTGGCCTTTACTATTGCCTTTCTTCTGCAAGCTTTAGATTTAGTTTGCTGTTTTATCTTTGCAATTGATTATCTACCTATCTGTTTATCTATCTATGCATCTGTAGTTAAATAGTCGCATCTAAATACTGCTTTAGTTGCATTTCATAATATTTTGTATATTGGGTCTTTATTTCCACTTATCTTAAAGCATTTTAAACGTTTTCTGTCATCTATTCTTTTACATATTGGTTACTTAAGATTATGTTGTTTAGTTTCAACTTATTAATTTCTCTAATACTCTTTTGATATTGATTTCTAATTTAATTTCATTCTTGTCAGGAATGTGTTTTGCATGAATTCAATCCTTTTAAGTATACTGAGGTTTGCTTTATGATCTAGCATATAGTTTGTCCTTGAGAATACTTTATATGCACTTGAAAATAATTACATTCTGTTGTTGAAAAAAGTGTTCTACAGATGTCTCTTCAGACTAATTGGTTTATGAAGTTGTTTATGTCTTCTAATTTCTGGTTGGTCTTCTAACTAGCGGAGCTTTCATTATTGAAAGTGAGGTATTGGCTGGGTGAGGTTGCTCACACCTGTAATCCCAGCATTTTGGGAGGCTGAGGTGGGTGGATCACTTAAGATCAGGAGTTCAAGATCAGCTTGGCCAACATGATGAAACCCCGCCTCTACTAACATACAAAAATTAGCCAGGCATGGGGTCAGGCGCAGTTACCCAGTTACCCAGTTACTCAGAAGGCTGTTACCCAGTAATCCCAGTTACCCAGAAGGCTGAGGCAGTAGAATAGTTTGAACCCAGGGGCAGAGGTTGCAGTGAGCTGAGATTGTACCACTTTACTCCAGCCTGGGTGACAGAGTGAGACTCCTTCTCAAAAAAAAAAAAGAAGAAGAAGAAAATAAGATATTGAAACCTCCTCCAACTGGGGTTATATTTAAATTCCCTATTTATTCAGGTTGATACAATCTGTTAGTTTTTGCTTTATGTATTTGGAAGCTGTGTTTTTAGGTGTATATACATTGACAATGTATCTTCCGAATAACTCATCTTTTTACTACTTAAAGTGTCCCTCTTTATGTCTAGTAATTTTTTATTTTAAATTCTATTATCTTTGATGTTATTATAGTTGTCCCACCTTTCTCATGGTTGTTCTTTGCATAATGTATCTTTCTTCATTCTTTTACTTTCAAACTATTGTACATTTGAATCTAAAACGCATCTTTAGACACTATAGTAAAATCATGTCTGTTTTTTCATCCGGTCCTACAACTTCTGCCTTTTATTTGAATTGTTTTATCTACACATATTTAATATGATTTTTGATATATTTGAATTTCTATTTTGCATTTTAATATTTTGTTTGTTTTTGTCTGAGGTCTTTTGGTTCCTCAATTCCTCCTTTTCTCGTGCTTTTTACCTTAATATTTTTGTTTTAATATCTTAAGTTCTTTAATTTTTTTTCTCAATTTTGAGTTATTTCTTAGTGGTATGTCTAGAGAGCTTATCAGATAACCATTATCACAATCTTCACAATCTACTTTACCTTTGTAGTAAGTTAATTCAAGTGAGATATAAAAACATTAGCCATTTATAGTGTTATTTCCTCTCCCTTTTTCCTACTATCATTTTTATGCATATTCTATGTCTGCATATGTTAGAATTTCAACAACACATTTTTTAAAAAATTATTAGATTTTGTAATTTTATGTATTTCAAGGCCATGCAGAGAAAAAAAGGAGAGCAAGTATGTACACATTACAGGGCTGTTTGTTCCTTTCTTTTTCTGACCACACCCAGCTGTTACATTCCAGTAATTGCCAGCTGATTGCTCTTTTATTTTCCACAGTACCCTGTGGCATTATTTGTTCTATAGTCTATTTGGAACCTTTTGCAGTGGTAGTTTTTGAGATCAGTTTTCTGCTTTGTCTGACGTCAGGAGAACACTTCTTAGCTATTCCTGATTCTCTCTGGATAACTAGCTTGCTTATGGTTTAACTTGCTTATTTTCAAAATTTTCATTTTTTTTTTGATAGTGCCCTTATGCCTAAAATTCTCTTTACCCTGTTTAGATAAGTTTAGATTCTTTTTAAAGAACTTCAGAGATCTCTGTTTTATGGCTTGCCTTTCTCCTTAGTCCAAATATCCGAGCCACATCTCTGGCTGGGGACAATGGAAAACTTTCTAATTGACACTTCTGCTTTAGGTGCAGATTACGGACAAGAGACCCTGTAGTCTTCAAGTTTTGCCCCTTCCTGCGTGGAAACTTGCTGCGTGACTGCTGTATGGTGAAGGTAACAAGGGCTCCGGGATTCTTACCCTGTCACACCTGGGGTAGAATCTCTGCCCTGTGAGTGAGGGTTGCATGGAAGAAGGGAGTTTCCAACCGTTCTGCTACACTAGCCTGAAATTTAGCCTCTGCAACTCAGAGTTGGAGACGGAGGGAATTTTGGAATTCCTGCCCTTCTAGGAAGGATACCTTAGCCCTTGACTGGGAGTTGCCTGTAGAGGGCGTCCTCTGTTCATGGCTGTGCCTACTTGAAGTGAAGTTTCTGTTATGCTGATGGAAAGAAATGGAGAGATCAGGCTCGGGTTAGAATGCCACAGACTCTCTTATTTTACTGAGTTTAGTAGATTCCGTTGAATAAATGCGTCTTCATTTTCTTTAAGTCCTAATGACAAATTCAAGAGACGCTGAGTGATTGATTTTAAAATAATTTTCACTAGTTATGCTTTTTTATCATTGGAGAATGTATCTGCAGAGCTCCTCACGTTGCCATTTCAGAGCTAAAATTCGGGAACCTTCTAAAGTGAAGAAAATGCTACATATCTTAATTTGGATGGCAATTACAAAGATTTATGCGTTTATATATTCAATAAATTATAAATATAAGGTTTTTGCTTTTCTCTATGTATTAATTATACATCAGTTTAAAAATCTGCAGTATCTACATGAAGACTGTTAAAAAATTCTACTCTACAACCAACAATAAAGTCTTAAATCCTAAAAATCCACTATGATCTTGGTTGATTGATCAGTGAGGCTCCAGACAGGAAAAGAGAAGACACCTTAAACACGCAAAACAAAGGGAATTTTAAAAATGGAATTGGTGGTGCAAATGATGTAAATGCTGAGAAGCCAAACAGGAAACTGTGAAGCAAACAGAAGCTTGAAGTTTCTTCTGTCTCTAAGATTGGAAGGAGGTGGTTCCAGGATGGAAGCTGGGAAAACAATGAGCATTTGAGACTGTACTTGGAGCCAGCAGGAGATGCAATCTTTGCCAGACACATAGTCTAAGACAGAAAGACGACAAATACGTTAGCTTCTCTCTTCCTCCCACTGCCCAGTTTTCCACCAGAGCCTCTCAATGGTAGATTCCAGAAAGAAGCCAGTTAAAATGGAAGCTTAGGGCACATCGCCTGAAGAGATCGGTTCTATGGAAAAGAGCAGGAGAAGGGGTTGATATCCAAAATATATAAAGAATTATAATTTAACAACAAAAGAAATTACATAACCACATGAAAAAATGAGCAAAAGGCTTGAAAAGACATTTATCCAAAGATGGTATACAAATGGCCAAGAAGCATATCAAAGGATGTTCAGAATCATCGCTCAAATAGTAATTAGTGAAATGCAAATGAAAACCACCACTGTGAATCTAAAACAACTGAACTCATAGATACAGAGAATAGAATGGTGGTTACCAGAGACTAGGGGTAAAGGGGAATAGAGAGATGATAATCAAAGGGAACAAAGTCTCATTAGATAGGAGAAATAAGTTTGATATTTAAAAATATCAATTGCACAGCATGGTGAATAGAGCTGTACATTTCAATATTGCTAAGAGAGTAAATGTCTAATGTTTTCATCACAAAAATATTAAATTTGAGGTGATGTTATGTTAATTATCTAAATGTAATCTTACTGAAATATATTAAAAATTACAACACCACTTTGTACCCCATAAATATAAATAACAGTGTTGTTCAAAATACAATAGAGGTAGAAGCAACCCAAATGCTAATTGGTGGATATCTATTAGTCGAGAAGGCAGTTCTGAAGTGACATTTTGTCTGTGTTCTGCTCTTTTATTGATGAGCTCTGTAAACTTACATATAATTTATAACCTCTATCATTCATTTTCTTCTTCCATAAAAGGGGGATTAATTATAGCAGCAGACTCAAAGATTAAATGTTTGAGTTTGGCAGATTAAATGAGATAATGCTGGTTAATACTCAACGACATTACTGACAAATAGAAAGTACTCAGAAAAACCTTTCTATAGGTTTTTCTCAATGCTCTTTCTGTACATAAACTGTCATCTTTCTTCTATCAAACCTTGGGAGTCTGACTCTGACAGTTTGTTTGACACTTTTTACAGGGTTATAGAAAAGCAATATAAAATATGCTAAAATTTTGATGTGAGAAAACAAAGAATAGAAATACTCTTCTGTATGTATTGACTCCAAACCCTAGCAAACTGAACTACAAAAATGTGAGCTAACATGAACAGTATTTACTTTTTGAAAGTGAGAACCATGGCAGTGGCTAAACTAACGTATGGTATGTATGATATAATATTGTATACAGAAATATTACCACATTGTTTTTACTATAATAATGAAGGAAGGTCATAGTGAAACTTTAGGAAGGGGAAAAAATTCACTGATAATATTTCCCAAAGGTAGAGAAGAATGAAATGTGCATAAATATATTTTTCATTTTTGTTATCAAAGCTTCTGACATTTTTTTAAAAGTGGTATTTAAATAAAAAAGATTGGCATAATCTGGAAAATTTATTTATGACAAATCATTTATTCTATTATGCAAAATAGAGAACTGTTGGTTACTATACTGAATTTTTTTCTTAAAAAGGTGAATAGCAAAAGCCTTTGAGAAATGCTTCTGTCTCACGATAACAACAAATACCTCTGCTTTGAATTCTGAATAAGAATTTTTAGCTACATTTTCACCCACATATATTTTGCTTCTTTAGAATCTGCAAGGTAGTGAAACCAACTAAATTCTTCAGTTACAAGCTCTTAGCCAGCTCCCCCATATCTATTTTTGCCCTGTTAAAGTATAGTGTACTACTTTCATTTCAGCTGGATGTTCATAGTTTGCATTTGCAGTGCCTGCCTGTTTACATTTATGTCCCCACTTTTTTTATCTTTTATTTTTCCCCTTTTTCTTGTCCTCTTCCTTCTCCTCCTCTACCACTTCCACTACTGTTTATACATTTGCTTATTAGTGTACTAATCATGCTGTACATTCTTCACCTGGCTAGCTAATTTAGCTGTATACAATTAAAATCTTCTCTCAAGGGCTTCCATATGGGAAGCTTCTCTCCACATCACTTAATCAGCTTCTCTAGTTTGACCTCACCTTTCACTCACCTGTCCTTTGGACCCATTCCATCTGAAATCCATCAGCCATCCAGAGAATGCATATTTTAATACTGTTGAATGTATCCCTCATCTATTATTCATGAGCTTTCTTTTCATTTGCACTTGTTTATTATGTATATAGTGTGCTAACACTGCTTTGTAGAATTTATGTTTGATCTCTTCCCTCAGCACTTGTCCATCAAATATGTTGTCTGTCACAACCCATTTAGACCACTGTGTTTATGCCAAGCAACTTCCATTTAGAACATAAAAGTAAGCTGGAAGCTTCTTCAGAAAATTTATCTTAAGTGAACTGAGGTCACGTTTATTAATACTTAAAAAGAAAATTGATCATCCAGCAGACGTTTTGTCACTTGCAACAAAAGTTCTACAATTGTATGGATTTTCCTTTCATCTTCTTTGAAGAAAGATAATAATCTACAGGCATACCTTATTTAATTACACTTCACTTTATTGTGCTTCACAGATGTTCTGTTTTTTACAAATTTAAGGTGTGGCAACCCTGTGCTGGGCAAGTCTGTTTGTGCCACTTTATCAACCCCATGTGCTCTCTTTATCTGTGCCACGTTTTGCTAATTCTTGTAATATTTCAAACCTTGCCCTTATTATTATAATTGTTATAGTGATTTGTGATTAGTAATGTTTAGCGTCAATATTGTAATTATTTTGGGGTGCTCACAAACCATACCCATATAAGATAGAAAACTTAATCAATAAATTTTGTCTGTGTTCTGACTACTCCTCCACATGGCTGTTCCTCTCCTCTGGCCTCTCTGTTCCCTGAAACATAACAATGTTGGAATTAGGCTTATAACAACTATACAATGGCCTCTAAGTGTACAAGTGAGAGAAAGAGTTGTATGTCTTTCAATTTAAATCTAAAGCTAGGAATAATTAAGCTTAGTGAGGAAGGCATGTTGAAATCTGAGATATGCCAAAATGTAGGCCTTTCACACCAATTAGTTGAGTTTTGAATGCAAAGAAAAAGTTATTAAATGAAATTAAAGGTGTTAGTCTAGTAAACAAACAAAGAGAAAGCAAAACAGCCATACTGCTGACATGGAGAAAATTTCAATGATCTGGATTAAAGGTTAAATCAGTCACAACAGTCACTTAAGCCAAAGTCTAATCCAGGGCAAAGCCCTATCTCTGTTTAATATTTTGAAGGCTGAGGTAGGTGAAAAAGCTACAAAAGAAAAATTTGAAGCTAGCAGATGCTGGTTTATGGGGTTTAATGAAAGAAGCCATCATTGTAACATGAAAGTGAAAGGTGAGGTAGCAAGTGCTGATGTAGAAGCTGCGGCAAGTTATCCAGAAGTCCATCTAAGATAATTGCTACACTAAAAAACAGATTTCAGTATTTCAATGTAGATAAAATACCTTCCCTTGGAAGAAGCCATCTAGGACTTTTATAGAGAGAGAGGAGAAATGGGTGCTTGGCTACAAAACTTCAAACAACGGGCTGGCTCCTGTGAGGGACTAATGCAACTGGTGAGGTTAAGGTGAAGACAATGCTCTTTTACCATTCTGAAAATTCTAAGGACCTTAAGAATTAAGCTAAATCTACTCTCATATTTGTTTATAGCATGACTTATGGGATATTTTAAGCCCACTGTTGAGACCTGCTGATCAGAAAAAAATAATTAATGCTTCTCATTGACAATGAAACTAGTCATCCGAGAGCTCTGATGGAGAGATACAAGGAGATAAATGTGGTTTTCTTGTCTGCTACCACAAGATTCATTCTACAGCCCATGGATCAAGGAATAATTTTAACTTTCAAGTTTTATTATTTAAAAAATACATCTCCTGAGGTGATAGCTGTTATAGATAGTAATTCTTTCAGTGGATTCAGCAAAGAACATTGGATTCACCATTCTAGATGCCATTAAGAATATCTGTGATTCACAGCAGGAGGTCAAAATATAAACATTAATAGGAGTTTGGTAGATGTCAATTTTGACTCTCAAGAATGACTTTGAGGGCTTCGAGGCTTTAGTGGAAGAAGTAACTACAGATGTAATAGAAATAAGAAATAGCAAGAGAACTATAATTAGAAGTGGAGCCTGAAGATGTGACTGAATTGTTGCAGTCTTAGGATAAAATTTAAATGGTTGAGGACATGCCTCATGGGTAGTAAAGAAAGTAGTTTCTTATGATGGAATGCACTCCTGATGAATATGCTATGAACACTTTTGAAATAACAACAAAAAATTTAAAATATTACATAAACTTAGTTGATCAATCCATTGCAAGGTTTGAGAGGAGTGACTCCAACTTTGAAAGAAGTTTTACTGTGGGTAAAATGCTGTCAAATGGCATCACATGCTGCAGAGAAAGCTTTCCTGAAAGGAAAAATTAATCAATTTTGAAGGTTTCATTTTTTGTCTTATTTCAAGTAAATTGCCACTACCAACCCTACTTTCAGTAACCACCACTCAGATTAGTCAACAGTCACCAACATCAAGACAATAACTTCCACCAGCAAAGAAATTATGAATATTTTAAGCCTGAAGGCTCCCATGATTGTTAGCATTTTTTGGCAATAAGGTATTTTTTAAATTAAAGTATGCATATTTTTAGACATAACGCTACTGTGTACTTAATGTACTATAGTATAGTGTGAATATAATGTTTATATGCACTGGCCAAAAACTTTGTGTGACTCATTTTTCTTTTTTTGAGAGGGAGTCTCGCTCTGTCACCCAGGCTGGAGTGCAGTGGCACAATCTTGGCTTACTGAGACCTCCGCCTCCTGGGTTCAAGTGATTCTCCTGCCTCAGCTTCCTGAGTAGCTAGGATTACAGGTGTGTGCCACAACACCCAGCCAATTTTTGTATTTTTAGTAGAGATGGGGTTTCACCACATTGGTCAGGCTGGGCTCAAACTCCTGACCTTGTGATCAGACAGCCTTGGCCTCCCAAAGTGCTGAGATTACAGGCATGAGCCACTGTGCCCCACCTATGGGACTCATTTTATGGTGACATTAGCTTTATTTCAATGGTTTGAATAACTTACCCAAACCCACTGTATCTCCAAGGTATGTCTGTATATAAATCCTTAAATTTATTAAGGTAAAAACTCTTCAGTCTAAACTACAGCATACATTATATTTAATCTGATCTTGTTATTTTCTGAAACCACATGCATACATCTAGAGCATGAGGATTAGGAATCATTAAAATAAGATATACATCAATTTTTAAAAATGTACTTTAACATCAAATATATTGCATATGAATACAAGAAATACTGGATTTCTGGGTGTGGAGGGAATAATATTTCAGAGAAACACTCTTGCTCTTCACCAATTACCTTCATTTGCAATCACTATTATCAGTTAATGAGAAGGGGACATATCACATTTTGAATAAGGTGCCCCTGAATGAGAACTTGATGTACCAACTGGCCTAGTGGGTCTTACCAGAGAAACAAACAAATAAAAATAATAATAAAGACCATATTAATCTGTTTACTGCTAAATAAGCATTAAGTTCCCCTCCATGAGTATTTACTTTCCACAATGCTTCTTGGACCGTGTCTCTGTCCTCTGTGAAATAGAGAATACTAACATTCCTGGGCTGTGTTTTACATGGGAACAGTAGGCTTAGTATTTTACATAGATTTTCACTTCAGTAGTTTATTTCAGATTTTGAAAGTATTTTTATTTCTAAGGTGGTACTTATGGCTTGAAATGTCCATTTACAACTTCGAACTTCCCTGACCCAATATTTCAACCCTCCTTACACCGACCCCAATGTCACGGTTCCATTTCCTACTCATTATTCCGTAGTGCTCTATCGTTTGAAAAGCCTCTACGCAGAGCTCTCATCTGACTCTCTTCATAGCCTTATGAGTTAGACAAGGCTTCATTTAACTTTATTTTACAACTGCTGAGACTGAGGCGTACTGAGATGAGGCGCCATGGCCATGAGGACACGGTTGATGGGAGAGATCCCAGGACTCCAACATCCAGTACCGGGCTTCTCACAGCTTCTAGTGCTTCCTCATCCCTCACTCAACGTGATGCCTGTTCCCAATCCCCTGCAAAACTTGCCCCATTTGCTCTGTCATTCTGTTTGTTCCATGCATACCAATCACATCAGCTCAAACAGTCTCTAGACTAATAATTTTTTTTTTCGTTTTTGCCCAGTACAGAACAGAGAACAAAGTAGATTTATAAATAGGATTTCTCAACTTTCGAAGTGAAATTAAATCTAACACCCAACAGATCTTCCGTTGGCTGGCTTCCTTTTTCCATCTCTGCTGCTTCCATTTGCTACATTTCCCCTTTTTTCTTCAGATAAGTTAGAAGTTTGATGGTCCAAAGCAAAGAAAGAAAAATTCATCAAAATACAAGAAAAAATTTTCAGCGAAATTTCCAAAATCAAATAAAGCTTTAAAATTCCATCTTGGATCTATTCAATGTGGAATTTTAAAGTTTTATTTGATTTATTCAAGGATTCTAGACAACGTGACCCACTGAATCAGGTTAGATGTAATCACAGTGGTGCAAACACTGAAGTATACCAAGTTCCCCATCATAATTAGTGGTGCGATGGTAATAAGCCCAGTGACAGGTAGATTCTGTAGTTTGTCTCATTGCCACATCTCACATCCCCTCCTAAGGGCTGACACATCCATGTCCAGGCTGCTGGCAGGTCCACTGTGGAGAGCTCACAGATGCATAGTCCTGGTGGCAGGGACCTGCCTTGCCCAGGGGACAGCTAACAGCCTGAGACTGGCTAAAGCAGAAATACAAAGGCCCAGGCCATGCTCTGACTGAGAAAACCTCTGCAAGACTGTCTCAGATCCACAGCTTCCTGTAGAATTCAGAGCCCTCAGCTGCAGCCTCATCATGGTTCAGCTTCTCATTGCCCTCTTTTTCTTGCAGGTGTGATCTCCCAACAGTTTTCTCCAATAAACCCTGTACAGGCAATGCTCAGTCTATGAGTATGTTTCCAGGGAAACCAATCTAAGGCATCGTACAAAGCAGTGTGAGAGTAATAAAAACAGCATGGCTGCATGGATTTGAATAGTAATAAAGACTTTTTAAAACTTCCTTAAAGTTGTTATATTACAATTTAGTGTCATTTCTTATGAACTTCTGTGTATATTGAGGGTGGGGATACTCACAACAGCTTTCTGGTCCAATTCCTTAATGGTGAGCTTGGGTCTCAAGAATAAACCTTATTATTTTTTCCTCCCTTTGTTTCCACTCAAGATGTCAATGAAACTCAAGTATATGCAATAACTTAGGTGAGCTAATAGCACTACTCATGAACTCTGAGACTCAGTCTTCCTGAGTGAGGCTGCTTGCTTGAGGACCTTAAGGGCTTCCTTGGGGATTATTAGCAGTAAGTAACTCAATGGACTTTGTCAGTGCCTTTTGTAATGTTCAAAATAGGATTCCAAAGTGCAAAAACATGAATGCTTCTAATTTATAACAGAAGGAATGGATTACAGCTAGCTATTTGTTTTACACTACTTATTTTGTTACAGGAGATTTTATTTTTCTTCAAAAACGTGAGTACTTTTTTTCTTTGCATTTTGCTATGCTGACAGGCTTCCTTGCTCTTAAACGACAAACAGGAGAAAGGAATCAATGTTAATTAAGCATGTAGTCACCATGTAAAACAAGAAAAGTAGGGCTTAAAGAAGTTAAACAGGAGCACCTGGATTAACCATTGAGCTGTTTCCTGATGCAGGGAACCTCCTAGAGATATGACCCAGCCAACTGCCCACCCCCTCCTGTATGCCCATCTCACTGCCCCCGCCCCTGTCATAGCAATGCTTGCTGCATCATGCTAAGCTGTGCTCTGTTTCTAGTCCTTGGTTCTGCTGTTTTGGAGGCCTAGACATCCCGTCTCCATACTTTGCAGTGTGACCTCTCTTTGTTAAAGCATGAAATAGAAGTTAAAATTGCAAATATCATTTAATCTGCTATGTAATCGATGTAGTGACTCTTCCAAAAGAACTCGACTTACTTCTCTTTGTTTGACAGTGTGCCAAGTTTAAAATTAAAAAACAAAATTAAAATGAAGAACATTTTAAGATTGATGCAGATGAAGAAGAGAAAGAGCATTCAGTCACACCTATCACCTGACTCTCCATAGGTAGCTATTATTGACAGTTAGCTGTATATGCCCTTTCCTTCCTTCCTTCCTTCCTTCCTTCCTTCCTTCCTTCCTTCCTTCCTTCCTTTCTTCCTTCCTTCCTTCCTTCCTTCCTTCTTTCTCTTTCCTTTTTTTGTTTTTCTTTTGAGACGGAGTCTTGTTCTGTCTCAGGCTGGAGTGCAGTGGTATGATCTTGGCTCACTGCCACCTCCAAGTCCTGGGTTCAAACGATTCTCCTGTCTCAGCTTCCCAAGTAGCTGGGATTACAGGCACATGCAGTCACACCAGGCTAAGTTTTTGTATTTTTAGTAGAGACAAGGTTTCACCGTGTTCCCCAGGCTGGTATTGAACTCCTGAGCTCAGGCAGTCTACCCATCTCGGCTTCCTAAAGTGCTAAGATTACAGGCATGAGCCACTGCACTAGTGCTTGGCTACTTTCAAAACACAGAGCATGTAGGTTGCGCATTTACCAGGAAGCTTTCCCACAGCCTAAACTTCACATTCTTCTGGGTTCCCATTTTGAGTTGTGCATAATTCTGTCTTATTTTGTACCATGCTATGTTGACAGCAATGATTTCTAGAATACTGACACTGAAAGATCAAAGCTAAGATCATGCACTATTAATTTATATGTCACACGAATTGAGCAAAGCTCTAAGCTCATAGTAGATGATTAATAAGTGCCCATATAACTAAAATGAGTTGATGTGAAAAGCTTTAGTCTGTGCAATTTTAGTTGGGGAAATCTGGGTTAAACCCTCATGAGAAAGATTGCCAAAGTCTCTGTGAATTCACTTGCCTCATAAGCCAGTGAGAGTCCCGCCCAGTCCTGTGATCACTATTGTCATCAAAGAAAAGGTGCCTGGGAAAAAGACGTAAGAAATCAGGGCAACAATTCAGGGATTTTTGTTTTTTTAAAGAAGAAAGTTTAGAGAGAAAATATAGAAGGGCATTGTATCCTTGAGAACAATTAATTATATTTTCAACTATCTTGCTTCCCATAGTAATAGCCAAGTTTGACCAGCCTCTGCAGGTATTCTTCACCTCCATGATCAAGCACGGACACCCCCACTGACGATCCCAAGTTTTGTCTATTTTTTCTACCTATCGATACCACTTTTGCATCCCCAGAGCTGGCATGGCCATGCACACCTACTTCACTCATGCTGTTTCAGTTGCTTAAAACGCCCTATCCAATGGCTCAAACCCCTATTTCAAAATCCAAATCAAATCTTACTTCATTTGGGAAAGTGAATATTCTGTCATCGTATTTTCCTGCTGCTATAATAAAATCCCACAGATTAGGTAATCTGTAAACAGTATAAATTTATTGCACATGGTTATGAAGCCAAGGAACTCCAAGATCAAGGCATCAACAGGTTCAGTGTCCGGTGAGGTCCTGGTTTCTATATCCAGGATGGCACCTTGAATGTTGCATTCTCTAGAGGGGGAAAAATGCTGTGTCCTCACATAGTAGAAGGGAGACAAGGACATAGAGGGATTCCCTTCAACTTCTATTATAAAGTCATTAATATCATTCATAAGAACTTTGCCTCATGACTTAATCTCTGGCTAAACACTCTTTTAACACTGTCACAGCTTCAACATATGTGTTTTTGGGGACACATTCTGAGAAAAGAAAGCACTGAAATTTTTATATTTATTACATATATATTGCTAACAATTAATGTTAACTTTTTGCATTAGTAATAATATTTCCTCTATGTGTGTCTATCTCTCTGCACATTTGTCTTACTTCCAAATTGGTAATAAATCTCTTGAGGGCAAGATCACTTCCTCTATTTGTGCAGTTCCTTGCTCCCTCAACACAGTACCTTATAGTAGCATATATTCCCCACTTGGTTGGCTGAGCTTACCCGAAGGGGTCATTTCAAATTAGTTCGTTTTCAGATCGGGCTAATTTTGCGGATCTTTCCTTTCCCTTTCAACATTAAAGTTCAAGTTCCTGAGGGCTCAGCCCATGCTTGGTTCGTTTCTTTTTTCTATTTACAGACACTCCCTTTGTGGTCTCATTTCATAACATGGTTTAATTGTCATGAAGATGCCAGTTTCTCCCAAGTGTATATTTCTACTTCAGGCCTCTCTCCTGGTGTCTGGATTCCTATTTCCTGTTACTTTCTTGGCACTCCTTGTGAACATACCATAGATACTTCAACAACCTGTGTCCAAAACTGGGTTCTTGATGTTCTTTCTAGGATGATTCATCTATGGCCGTTCTCATTTTAGCAAGTGATGAATCCATGCTTTACTTTTACAGTTACCCAACATGCTCCGAGTCATTTTCGTTTCTAGTCTTTATTGCTCACCCTATAATAAAGTATTCTATGGATCTATTTCCAAATATCTGAAATCTGAATACTTCCTCCATCTTTACTGCTATCACGAGACTCTGAGCCTTTCCCACTTAGATGCAACTATAGCCTCTTAAGTGTTCTTTTATCCTCGTTTCTTTACAGTCTATTCTCAACAGAACATTCTTTTAAAGCACTAGATAAATCATGCTGCTTCTACTTTCAACATCCGGCATTGACCTCCCATTCTTTTTTTTTTTTTAATTGCATTTTAGGTTTTGGGGTACATGTGAAGAACATGCAAGATTGTTGCATAGGTACACACATGGCGGTGTGATTTGCTGCCTTCCTCCCCATCACCTATATCTGGCATTTCTTCCCATGCTATCTCTCCCCAACTCCCGAACCCCCACTGTCCCTCCCCTAATTCCCCCTGACAGACCCCAGTGTGTGATGCTCCCCTCTCTGTGTCCATGTGTTCTCATTGTTCAACATTCACCTATGAGTGAGAACATGTAATGTTTGGTTTTCTGTTCTTGTGTCAGTTTGCTGAGAATGATGGTTTCCAGGTTCATCCATGTCCCTACAAAGGATACAAACTCATCGTTTTTTATGGCTGCATATTATTCCATGGTGTATATGTGCCACATTTTCCCTGTCCAGCCTATCATTGATGGGCATTTGGGTTGGTTCCAGGTCTTTGCTATTGTAAACAGTGCTGCAATGAACATTCGTGTGCATGTGTCCTTATAGTAGAATGATTTATAATCCTTTGGATATATACCCAGTAAAAACTTTTACAGGATTTTTTTTTAGGAGGACAGTGTGGATGAAGGAAAGTTATTCCAAAAAAAAATTATATTTTATAGTTTGTTGCAAAAATTGCTAAATTTTCCTGCAGAACTTTTGTGTGAGATTTTCTTTCTACTTCTAATGTATAAGAGTGCTTATTACAAAACTGGTTATGCTGGAAAACGTCATTAATTTCTTCATTATGTAAGAAGTAAGGGAAGCTAAACGTTTTGTACAAAATGACTGGGACTGAAATTAAATCTTGTTTAAAAATTATCTTACTGACATTTTGATTCTAAAAATAAAATGTTTTCTCTTTCATTTTATATATCGTTAGTTGAAAGTGAGTCTAAATTTCTTTATGTTTTTGAGCAATACCTTTTAAAAATTGTCTGCTTATATTCTTTACCTATTTTTAAAAGAATTCTTCTGTGATTTTTAAGTACTCTTTATGTATTAAGGACATTAACTCTATGTTGTGCTTTTTTTACATTTTTTCTACTTTACCCTGCCATATTTGTTAAACTATCATTCTGCATCTGCAATATAGAAATCCAAAGTAATTCTGTAATAATTCTTCTTATGTCTGCCTCTGGTGAGATCATATGTTAAAGTTTGTTTTCCATGTTTTACCATGGACAAATCCTCTGAAACTACTAAAGATTTTAATTTTCTTTTAAAGCTACCTGATTTCATGGAGAAATAACTCAATTACAGTGAGCACTATAGATAACCTGCATTTTTTGACTTACAATTAGGTTCTTTCAAAAATAACAATAAAAAGAACAACAATAACAATAATAATTCTCATTCTCTAATTAATTAATTATTAAACTTCTCCCATATGTACTTTACCTTCTCTGCAAGCCATATCTGTTCCTATCACTGGCTACCTGTGATCACCTAGGCATACCTCATTTTATTGCACTTTCTAAATAAAGGGGTTTTACTAATTGAAGATTTTAGGCAACCCTGCATTGAGCAAATCTATCAATGCCATTTTCCAACAGCATGTGCTCATTTTGTGTCCCTACATCACATTTTGTTCTCCTAATATTTCAAACTTACTATTATTACATCTATGATTGTCATCTGTGTTAGCGACATTTGATGTTACTATTTTAATTTGTTTTTGGAACCATGAAACATAGCCATGTAAGCAAGTGAACCTAAAAACTAAATACTATGTGTGTTCTGACCAATTCACCTAAAGGCTGTTTCCTATCTCTCTCCCTGGGCCTCCCTATCCCGAGTCACAACAATATTGAAATTAATAACATGGAAATGGTCTCTAAATGTTCAGCTGAAAGGAAGAGGTGCACGTCACTCACTTTAAACCAAAAGCTAGAAGTGATTAAACTTAGTGAGAAAGATAGGTTGAAAACCCAGAAAAGCCTAAAGCTAGGCCTTTTGAGCTAAACAGTTAGTCAAGTCATGGATACAAAGAAAAAATTCTTGAAGGAAATTAATAATGCTATTCCCATAAACATACAAATGATAAGAAAGCAAAATAGCCTTATTACTGACTAGTTTTAGTGGTCTGGATAAAAGCCCAAACCAGCCAAAACATTCCCTTAAACCAGAGCAAAGCCCTAACTCTCTTCAATTCTATGAAGCTCAAAAAAGGGAAGAAGCTGCAGAAAAAAAGTCAGAAGCTAGCAGAGGTTGGTTCATGAGACATAAGGAAATAAGTCATCTCCATAATATAAAAGGGCAAGGTGAAGCAGTAAGTGACTATGTAGAGGACACTGCAAATTATCCAGAAGATCTAGCTAAGATTATTGATAAAGGTGGCTACATTAAACAGCAGATTTTCAGTGTAGAAGAAACAGTCTTCTATTGGAAGAAGATGCCATCTAGGACTTTCACAACTAGAGAGAAATCAATGCCTCACTTGAAAGCTTGAAAGGAGAGACTTACTCTCTTGTTAGGGGCTAATATAGATGGTTACTTTAACTTGCTGCCAGTGCTCAGTTACCATTTTAGAAATCAAAGGGCCCTTGAGAATTACGCTAAATATACTTTGCCTGTGTTCTATAAATAGAAAAAGCCTGGATTACAGCACATCTGTTTGCAGCATGCTTAACTGAATATTAAGTCCACTGTTGAGATCTACTGCTCAGGAAAAAAAAAAAGATTCCTTTCAAAATATTACAACTCAGTGACAATGCACTTGGTCACTCAAGAGCTTTAATGGAAATATAAAAGGAGATGAATGCTGTTTTCATTGCTGCTAACACAACATCCTTCTGTAGTCCATGGATGAAGGAGTAGTTTCAAATTTGAAGTTATATTATTTAGAAAATATATTTTATAATGCTATACCTGCCATAGATAATGATTTTTCTAATGTATCTGGCCAAAGTAAAATAAAAATTTTCTAGAAATGATTCCCCATTTTAGATGCCATTAAGAACATTTGTGATATAATGAAAGAAGGTTAAAATATCAACCTGAACAGGAATTTAAAAGAATGTGATTTCAAACCTCATGGATGACTTTGAGAGTTTCAAGATTGGAATGGAGGAAGTTACTAAATGTATTAGTCCATTCTCATGCTGCTAATAAAGACATACCCTAGGCTGGGTAATGTGTAAAGGAAGGAGGTTTAATTGACTCAAAGTTGAGCATGGCTGGGGAGGCCTCAGGAAATTTAAAATCATGGTGGAAGCAAGACACCTTCTTCACAAGGTAGCAGGAAGGAGAAGTGCCAAGCAGATGGGGAGAAGTGCCAAGCAAATGGGGAAAGGCTCCTAATAAAACCATCAGATCTTGTGAGAACTCACTCACTATCATGAGAACAGCATGGGCGTAACTGTCCCCATGATTCAATTACCTCCAGTCAGCTCCCTCCCATGACATGTGGGGATTATGGGAACTGCAATTCAAGATGAGATTTGGATGTGAACACAGCCAAGACTTATCATTGCAGATATGGTAGAGATAGCAAGATAACTAGAATTAGAAGTGGAGCCTGAAGATGTGACTGAATTGCTGTGATCTAATGATAAAACTTGAAGGGATGAGTAGTTGCTTCTTATGGATGAACAAAGAAAGTGGTTTCCTGTGATGGAACCTACTGCTGGTCAAGATACTGTGAAAAGTGTTGAAATGACAACAACGAATGTAGAAGTTTATTACAAAAGCTTAAATGATAAAGTAGAGGCAGGGTTTGAGAGGATTAACTCCAATTTTGAAGGAAGTTCTACTGTGGGTAATATGGTATCACATAGCATTTCATGCTACAGAGAAATCTTTCATGAAAGGTAGAGTCAATAGATGCAGCAAACTTCATTGCTGCCTTATTTTAAGAAATTTCCAGTACTCCACCCTTCAGCAACCACCACCCCGATGAGTTAGCAGCCATCAACATGAAGGCAAGATCCTCCACCAGCAAAAGATTAAGATTTGTTGAATGCCGAAATGAAGGTTAGCCTTTTTTTTAAGCAATAAAGTAGTTGTTAATTAAGGCATGTACATCATTTTTTAACCATAATACTATTGCACACTTAATAGACTACAATGTAGTATAAACATTATTTTCATTTGTACTGGGAAACCAAACAAATTGGGGCTTGCTTTATTGTGGTGGTCTTGAAACAAACTCCTGTCTCTAAGTTATGCCTGTATGAGTTTAGCATCCCTAATGCAAAAATATGAAACCTGAAGAGCTCCAAAATCTGAAAGTTTTTGAGAGCTGACATGACACCACAATTGGAAAATTCTACACTTGACCCATGTGACACATTGTAGTTAAATTGCAGTCAAAGGTTTGCTTTATGCACAAAATTATGAAATATAAAAATTACTTTCAGGCTATATGTGTAAGAAAGATATGGAAAAATATGAATTTTGTGTTTAGATTTGGGTTCTATCCCCAAGATATTTTAAAATATAAATGCAAATATCCCCAAATCCAAAAACATTTTAAATCCAAAATACTTCTGATTGCAAGAATTTGAGATAAGCAATACTCATCCTGTACATGTTTATATATATTTTTTTCACATACTACCATCACCTTTAGATTCAGCTGCCCTTTGAGAAATACATTAAAGATTGATGCATACAGATATATATCAAAGTAAAATTGTAATTGCCTCTTTTGATTGACTGCCCCAATTATGAAAGTAAGATAAGCCACTACAGCTGCCAGAGCCAGATGTTGGTCACTATGAAAGGCAAAGATGAGAACAGGATAAGGAAATAGGAAATAAATGGAAAAGGTGGAGGATTGAAGAAATATCTAGTGCAACTTATCAGGTGTAATTTTGGGATTGCAGTCTCTGTTAATCATTTTTTTGTGAAAGGAGAGGGTAGGATATTCAGAGAGATGAGGAGAGATGGAGAAATATGAAAGAGGGAAAAAACTTAAAACACATTATGAAGCACTGAGGTTTTAGATTGTAGAGCATTTTATTCATGTTATTTCTCACAATTCATTACCTCTTTTCCTTCCTGATAGGTGTTCAGTAGCTCACTGTGATTGTTGAGAAGTCAACACAGGGACCAAGGAATGTAGCTGTGGGAACCTCTGTTAAATCAATAAAATAATTACCATCATGCAGTTAAAAATCCTGCTGATTCTAAATAGATACTTTGAGAAGGATTAAGCCCATATGGTCATGTTACGAAATTGCATATTTTTTCCTTTGCTTAAAATTATCCCACTTAAAAAAGTTAAAAAGTGTTTTTTTATTAAAAAGAATTTTAACTTATATAGACAATTTGGTAGAAAGTTGCCTTTCAAAAATGCCACTTCAAAATACCGTTGACTTAAAAAAATTACTTCTAGTTTTAGTTTTTATTTAATTTTATCCATAATTGGCACATAAGTATACATATTCATGGGATGCAATGTGATGTTTCAATGCATGGACACATTGCATAATGAACAAATTAGGGTTATTACTATGTCTATTACTTTAAATATTTATATTTTATTTATGAAAATAACGTTCAAAACCTTTTCTTCTAGTTACATTGAAATGCACACTATATTATTATTTACTATCATCACCTTATTGTGTAATAGAACATCAAAACGGATTTGTCTTGTGTAACTGTACTTTCATACCTGTTGACCAGTTTCTCCTGGCCTCCCTCTTCTTTTTTCCCTCCCCAGCCTCTAGCAATGACTGTTCTACTCTCTATTTCTATGATATCAACTTGTATGATTCCACATATGAGTGAGATCATGCAGTGTTTTGTCTTTCTGTGCCTGTTTTATTTCACTTAATATGTCCTACAGGTTCATTCACGTTGCCACAGATGACAGATTTAATTCTCTTATATGGCTGAATAGTACTCATTCCATATGTGTACCGCAGGTTCTTTGTCCGTTTATCATTAGATGGGCATTCAAGATGATTCCATATCTTGCATATTTTGAAGACTGCTGCAATAACCATGGATGTGGAGATGTCTTTTCAACATACTCATTTTATTTCTTTGGATATATACTAAGTAATGGGATTGCTAGATTATGCGGTAGTTCTATTTTTAATTTTTTGAGGAATCTTCATGCCATTTTCTAAAATGGCTGCACTAATTTATAGCCCTCCCAGCAGTGTATAAGAAGTTCCTTTTCTCCACATCCTTACCAGCATTTGTTGTTTTTTGTCTTTTTGATAACAACCATTCTAACTGGAGAGGGGTGATATATTGTTTTGGTTTTAATGTGAATTTCTATGATGATTTATGAATCAAGTTTTTTCATATATCTGTTGACCATTTGCATGTCTTCTTTCAAGAACTGAGTTGTTTAAGTTCCTTATACATTCTGGATAGTAACCATTGTCAGATGCATAGTTTACAAATGCTTTCTCCTATTTTGTAGATTATGTCTTCATTTATTGTTTTCTTTTCTGTACAGAAGCTTTTCAATATAATTTAGTCATATTTATCTATTTTTTTTTCTGTTGCTTGTGTTCTTAAGGTGCTATTCAAGAAAAAATATATGCCCAATGCAATTCCATTAACCATTTCCCTGTGTTTTCTCTTAGTTGTTTCATGGTTTTGGGACTTACATTTAATTCTTTAATCCATTTAGTATTGGTTTTTGTATATGATGAGACATGAGATTTTTGTCTGATTCTTCTGCATGTGGATATCCAGTTTTTCCAACACTATTAATTGCACACTGTCCTTTCTCCAGTGTGTGTTCTTGGCATTTTTGCCAAAAATCAGTTTGTTGTAAATGCATGCACTCACTTTTGAGTTCTCTCTTATGTTCCATTGGTCTATGTGTTTGTTTTGGTGCCAGTACTATGATGTTTTGGTTTCTAAAGATCTGTAGTATATTCTGAAGTCAGGTGGTGTTATACCTCCAGCTATGTTCTTTTTTCTCAAGATTTTCCCTATTTGCAATCACATAGAGAGAAAACACTAAAGAATTTGGCCAGGTGTGGTGACTCATGGCTGTGATCCCAGTACTTTGGGAGGCCAAGGTGGGTGGACCACCTGAGGTCAGTAGTTTGAGACCAGTCTGGCCAACATGGTGAAACCCCATCTCTACTAAAAAATACAAAAATTAGCCATGTGTGCACCTGTAATCCCAGCTACTCAGGTGGCTGAGACAAGAGAATTGCTTGAATCTGGGAGGTGGAGGTTGCAGTGAGCTGAGTTTGTGCCACTGTACTGCAGCCTGGGCAACAGAGCAAGACTCTGTCTCCAAAACAACAAACAAACAAACAAAAATTCACCAAAAACCCCAATAGAACTAATAAATTTAGTAAAACTGCAGGATACAAAACCAACATATAAAAATCAATAATATTTGTATACATTGATAGTGAACTATCTGAAAAAGAATCAAGTAAATAATTACATTTATAATAGCTACAAAAAATAATAAAATACCTAGGGGTAAACCTAACCAAGAAGGCAAAAGATCTCTACAGCAATTTCTATAAAACGCTGATGAAAAAAAGTTCGAGAAGATACAAATAAATGGAAGGATAGCCCATGTCATGCATTGGAAGAGCTAATATTATTAAAATGTCCAAATTACCCAAAGTGACCTGCAGATTCAATGCAATCCCTATTAAAATACTAATGACATTCTTCACTGAAATATAATTTTAAAAATCTTGAAATTCATATGAAAAGGCAAAAGATACCAGATAGTTAAGGGGATGATTTTTATAAATGTAATCCCTACTCAACTTGTAACATTGTATGTTACTGCCCATCACCATTTGAAAATAGGTAGATTATCCCAGGAAAATCATTGATAATAAAGAGGAAGAGTAATTAGCTTAGTATTACTTTTATCCAGGGATATCCAGCCCAAATGTTATCTTGTATCTGCCTTTTTATTTATTCAAGGGTTATGAATTTTTTATTTCTTTGCATTTTTGTTTCCCCTTTTACACTCTAAGTTCTGAAACAGAATGAAGCTCGATTTGCTTAAATCAGTGTTTCTCAAAGTGTGGTCTTTACATAGCAGCATAACATCACCTGAGTACTTATTAGAAATGCAAATTATTGTGCCTTATTCCAGACCTACTGAAAAAGAAACTCTTGGGGGTGGGATTAAAAATGTTTATTTAAAATCCTCTACATGATTGCTATGCTCATTAAAGTTTGAGATTCGCAGGCTCAAGCAGTGACTGCTTTTTCTTTTAATATTCTCTCTCTTTTTGTATGTTTCTGAAAACTAACCTTGAGAATTCTCTAGAGGCCAAAGTGTCTCTCACCATTAAGGTGACCCAGGTGACTGCTTTAGTCAACGTACGGTTGTGGCATAATTCACATACTGCAACTTCTAGTAGCTTTCCTGAATATTAACGTCTCTGTTTCATGCTCACAGACATGGCTTGTTGTGTCAGACCCCTACTGACTTCAGTAGGGATAGTACTGTGTCCAAGAGGCTGAAGAAGAGATCTGGAGCCTGAGAGCAAGGCATAGGGTGTACTGAGGGAACTTACGTGAGGGTGGTCCATTAGCAGTGGGCTGGAAGGAGAACTACAACTACTTTTAAAGGCATGCAATTTATATAGCATTTTCATTTAGCACCCTTCCCAGCACTTTCATTTTACCGAAAACAAGGTTCCTCCATCCCCTGTATGACCTGAGTTCCACAGGATGGGCCCGTGTTCATTCCTCATAGATAAGAAATGAATCTGGATTTTTCACTCCCAGATTCCTTAGCTCAGAATTCTGAACACACATTCTTTTCAGACAATAGAGTCATTTTTTAAGTTATGTGTAAGTTATTGCTATCAGGTGTATCTGTCACACAGGGTCATTCTCAGGTTATGCTTAAGTTATTGCAGTCAGATGCATCTGCCAAACAGTCTCCCCCAACATACCCTTGACTGGCCCTCACACTGTCATCACAATATTCTTCCACGACTACCCCTGGAGTCAGGTATGTAGAGGAGCATTATGGCCAGATGCCACAGCCATAATGCAAACTACAACAAAAACAAATAATAAATTTAATAACAATCGTATTATTGTATGAAAAGTGTTTCTGAGAGCTTTGGAGTTGAGTAAACTGCATGGTTATAGGGTTGTAAGACAGCAATTCTATAACAGAAATATGGGTACCTAAGGCCTTCATGGCCTGGGTTACACTGTGAAAATAATCAGGGATATAAACACAGCATTCAGTTTTAATTAATGCACAGGTTCCACCTACAGCAGCACTTAAGGTGTGCAAAGCCATACAATTTTGCAAACAAGGGTGCACAACCCACTACCTGTATCTGCACTGCCATCATTTACCGTAGCTTATCGTATACAGCACACAGTGGAGCTAACATTAACTTGCTCCTGCACTATGTGGAAAATATGTGATCTCATCTCCTTAATGGTGGGGAATTCACTGCTGTTGTTGCTAAAGAGAAACAAGTGAGGGTCATTATACCACATATAGAAGAGGCTTCAGATCCTCAGGTTAGCTGCTTGGATGTGCCATGGCAGGCCCATAGTGGTAGAGAGGGCAGCTTCTCACAGACTCAACAGACTGTTGTTCTGGAGAGAGACTACTGTCTGTACTTAGTTGGTGAAAAGCTTTGCTGCACACCATTTATGGACACTCTGAGAAAGCACCACCCCTGGCCGTGTCCTGCAGTCTTATTTATAATATCAAGTAGATTACCTCCCCTCCCCATCTGTGATGCATTACAAAAGGCCAAAGTCAGAAAAGGGGCGTGTTAAAATGTTCCATTATAAGATGATTGTCTCTTTGCACAAGGGAGGACAAAAATTCATTATTTTAAAAGTACGAGGGAGAGTAGAGTGTAAAATAGGTGTGACCTATATATCGTTTTCTAGGCTTTCCCCCACATGGAGCAGAAAAGCTGAACCATCGGGGGCTGGTTTGCCATTTGGAGGGCCATGTACTATTGTGCTTCCCAGCGGGTAGGTCCTGTGGCAAGGAAAATAGCAGGTTACCATAAGTACCAGCTTAGGGTAAAGGTGTACTGTCCCTTATATTTCTACCTGGATCCTGATAGTGGTATCAAGTACTTACATTAGAAGAGTATATGTCCTGGGGTATGAAAGAACTTGTTTATTCAGGGTATGGATGGCTGCTGGTAAGCAGTGTGTCTGCAGAGCCAGAGTCTCTCCTGCCAGAGTTGTTGCTTCAACTGTCCATTCATTCGTTCAATCAGCCCCGCTGCTGTAGGGTTGTATGGCAGGTGGAAATGCCAGTGGATATCCAGGGCCTCTGCCCAGTCCTATACTGGTCACTGTTGATATCAGTGTGGACACGGTAGGCTGTACACAGCAGCTCTACTCCCTTTATGGTGGATTTCTGGGTGGCAAGCTGCTTGGGATATGCCTACAGTTGCCTTGTGCCTGTGTCTGCACAAGTCAAGCCAAAGTGGTAGCCAATCAGATAGAGGCAAAGGTCCTATGTTGTCTACCTGCCAGCACTGTACTGGGCCCCAGCCCCTGGCATTCTGTCCAGTATCATGCTGCAAGGGCCTGGGGACAATGCTAACAGAGGTGTACTATGTCTTTATATTATAGTGGCAGGCCCCAATTCTTTGCTGTTGCCTAAAGGGGACACTGTCCCCAATGTCCTTTTTATGCAGCCAGTGAGCTACATCTTCTGTGGAAACTTCTGCAAGGAGATGATCACAGGCTACTTCATCTGCCTGTTGATTTCCAGATGGTGTAGATGCAGTGTGGGTATCCAGAAGGTACACCGTTATATGCATCCCCTTGAAGGCGATGAAGAGGTCCTTCCACATGTCAGTGCCCCAAAGTGGGTGGCCTGCTGCTGTCCAATCCTGTGCTTCCCATTGTAGTAGCCACATGGTGAGTCCCTTAAAGATGGCCCAACTATCAATATATAGGACTATTGTGTCTGGCTCATAGAGGAGAACCATCCAGGCCACTTCCAGCTCAGCACATTGGCTACTATGTCCTTTACCTGTATCAAGCCAGATCCTATCAGTGGACAGCTAGATGGTCATGGCTGTCCAAGAGCAAGGACTGCCTCATGATGAGCCATCTGTGTACCAGGCCCGGTCAGAACTAGGCCCTGTTTACCCTAGTAAACAGGTAAACCCAAGTAAACTCAGGTAAACCAGGATGTTCAGTGGTTTTAATCAAAGACTGTCCTTCAGTTAGTTGTCACATAGGGGACAGGACCAATCACCAAATGGAGCTCTGTGCTCATGAGGCTATTAGTTCACATCCTCCTGTCTTGCAGGCATGCATGCCATTTGGCCACAGTCTGTGTCTGTTTCCCAGACTCTGGTTTCTGAAAGGTATCCTTAAGCTAACCTACTATGGGTTACTGGGTACACCAGGGCCCTCTTTGTAATGTCCTTCACTTCAAAGGCATAATGTGTAGCATGGAAGTGTTGTTTTATGGCACTGTTTCTAACTTCAGCTCCTCCCATAATAGGGACAGGAATCCTAGAGGCATCTTTGCCTCTGCCATAGGCCCCACCCAAGCCCCTCAGGGTAACTGGCCAGTTAACAAGGCTGTCACTGCGGTAGAACTCCCAAGGCTTGTATTCCTTTCACTGTGACTTTATTTAGTTCAAAGGCTTAATTCCCTTTTGTAGACCAATCCCAGTGGACCCTTGATAGTCAGTGTTCTCTAGAGGGACAGAACTAGTGGGATATATGTATATATGAAAGGGAGTGTATTAAGGAGAACTGACTCACATGATCACAAGGTAAAGTATGCCAATAAGCCATCTGCAAGTTAAGGAACAAAGAAGCCAGTAGTGGATCAGTCTGAGTCCCCAAACCTCAAAAGTAGGGAATCTGACAGTGCAGCCTTCGGTCTGTGACCAAAGGCCCAAGAGCACCTGGCAAACCACTGGTATAAGTCCAAGAGAGCAAAAGCTGAAGAACTTGGACAGCCTTGTTAACTGGCCAGTTACCCTTGAGGGGCTTGGATGGGGCCTATGGCAGAGGCAAGGATATCAAAGTGTGCCTCTAGGATTTCAGTCCCAGTTATGGGAGGAGCTCCTGATATTTGAAGGCTGGAAGTATCCAGCAAGGGAGAAAGATGAAGGCCAGAAGATTCAGCAAGTCAGCTTTATTCTGTCCATTTTGGCAGGTGATTAGATTGTGCCCCTCTACCTTGAGGGTGGGTCTGGCTTTCCCAGTCTACTGACTCAAATGTTAATCTCCTTTAGCAACACTTTCACAGACACACCCAGGAACAATATTTTGCATACTTCAATCTAATCAAGTTGAGAGTCAATATTAACCATCACAGCCCTCTTGACTAAGTTGTATGAGGGTTTTAGGAGTTTGGCCAGATGAAAATAAAAGGATGCCGATGCGCTATAAGACCTAAGAATGTTTGTAGCTGCTTTGGTGTGGTAGGATGTGAGTAGTCCTGCATCTTTTCTGTGACCAGACTGAGTGGCTAGTCTTACCCAACAAACACCCAAGTATTTGACTGATAAACCTGGACCCTGGACTTTGCATTGACTGCCCATACTGTTTTGCCAAGTGAGGCAGAAAAGTGGAGGTTGCAGTTTATAAGCTGGAAAAAGACTCAGAAGTTATCATGATATCATCAATGTAATGGAAAACATGCCCACTCCAGGGCAGTCTGTCCACTGAGGTCTGCAGCTACTGGGCCATGACAGATAGTGGGGCTATGTAAATATCCCTGGGGCAAGATGGTAAAGTTCACTTTTCTCCTTCCCAGGTGAATGAAAATTAGTCTTGACTCTTCAGGGCATTGAGGATGCTTTAGCTAAATTGATAACAAAATGGTATGTGCCAAGCACTGCTCCTACTTTTGTCAAAAGGGAGGTGATATTGCTAATAGCTGCATACATTGGGGTACCACTTTAATTCTTGTTAACCTACTGTCATTCTCCATGGCCTACCAGGCTTCTGTACCGGCTATATGGGGCTGTTGTATGGGCAATGCATTGACCTTATAATGCCTACCCAGGCTAACTCCTTAACAGTTTGTGATTTCATCATGCCCACACCCTACTGCTACTCCCTGCAGGGTTGGCAACTGTACCATAGGTGTCCATTTTGAATTCCCCTCATCACTTGCTTCACCACCCTAACCCTTAGAGAGTTTCTCAGCAGTTGTTTGGAGGGTCAAGCCTGATAAGATATCCTTTCTCAAGATGAATTCTGGGATGGGAGCTATGTATACTAAATTGAGTTTTGTTGGCAGTCTCCCAACTTGTACTTCTGGTTCAACCTGTCTGACTTTCATGGCCCTCTTTCTATAATCATCTATTGCTGTTATAGGCCTTTGGAACAGATGAATGTTATCATATATGAGAGTGCATTAGGCTGCAGTGTCTACTAGGACATGCACACTTTGTTTATTCTTAGGTGACCAATATACAGTTAGTTCCACATGTGGCCTCTGGTCTCTGGACACCCTGACCACTATTGCTCTTATGGAGATTCCCAGGTCTTGGCCTACATCCTAGTCTAAAGGGATTGGCATCTGCCATCTCTCTGCAGAAGGGTCAGTGTTTAATGAACCTGAGGCTCCTTAGTGAAGCTCTGTTTTGGCTTGAGCTTCTGCCACAATCCTACAAGAACAGCATTTAGGTTGTTTATTTATTTTTACCCCAGGTGTCCCTGCCACTACCAGGTTGCACCACATTTGTCAGCAGGTGATGCTAATGGGCCCTTTGGCCATATCCTTTCCTTTGGCTCCCTTGTCTTTCATTCCAGCAGTACACATCTCTTGCTTATGCAGCTTCTCTGTTTCCCCTAGGTTGGGGGCCACTTGGGCCACTTGAGGCACTGGCTGTCCTATCAAGGGACTCAGGATACACGCTAGTGTGACACACCATTGGTTGAGTGCTTACTGTAAGACAGCATCTTTCATGCTGATAGTAAAAAGGTCATTATGGGGACTTCATAATGTTCAGCATAAATAACATGCTTCATCCCCAATTCCTCTAGAATGTCCTACAATTCCTCCATAGTCTGCCATCACAAAGGAGACATGGGGACATCTCCCTCTTTTGGCCAGGCTGCCTTGTAGCCTGCAATCATCTAGCTAAAGAAGGGGATGGCCCAATCCTAATTATTGATATCACAAGGGTGCTGCCTCAAGGCTGGGTGCTTTGTGCCATTTTACTCATCTTGAGTCTGGAGGGTATCATACCTTCTGCTCCCATGTCCCACAGATGGAGAACATACTCTGCAATTGACTCTCTCCCCTTCTGCCTGAACCTATTTCCCAGCTCGACCAATTCCACAGCAGTATAGTCCCATGACTATACATCCAATGACAGCACTGTGATGTGTTGTCATCTTTCAGGTGGGGATAAGTTTTGCAGGGCTACTCCCTGCAGAGGCCATTGGCATGGGAGTCAGCAACCCTTCAAAGGTTTACCCAACAAACCAGGTCTGTATTTTGTCATCCTGTGCCCACAGGTGAAACAGTAAAGTCTCCAATGTTTCAACCTGGGCTTATCTGGCTTCTCTTTCTAGTCACAGCTCATCCTGTCACTGAGGGACTCTCACCTGTGCTGTGACCTCAGCCTCAGTGGCTGCACCTCAGGATGCAGTCAGAAGTGGCCATCCAACCATGGCTACCACAGCTCAGGCATCCGACTTTCTCTTAGATCCCACCTCCTGCAATGGCTCTTCTGGACCCTTCAGCATTTTCGGGGTATCCCTGAACTCACATGGTAGGCCCCATCCATCAAGGATAGTGGCTAGTGGCTATCATGACCCACGTAAACATGGATGGCTGGCCCAGGATTTCCTCTTTGGATTTTCTCTTCCCTGATCTCATGGATCCCATTGTTTCAGCACTTATAGTGTTTTCTCCACCTCTGGCTGGCATGCCAGTTGTTGTGCTGACTCCTGTTGACTTCATTAGGGATGGCATGGTGCCCCAGAGGCTGAAGAGATCCACAGCCAGCACAAAATAACGTAGAGTTTATTAATGGTCCAGTGGTAGCAGGCTGGACAGGAGAACCACAACTGCTTGTAAAAAGCATGCAGTTTATATAGCATTTAAACATACCACCCTCCCCCTAGCAACCTCCATCTGGCAACCTTCATTTAATCCTAAAGAAAGAGTACTGATTCCCTGTGTGGCCTGAATTCCATGTAATGAACCGGGGTTCATTCCTCATAGATAAGGAATGAGTCTCCAAGTTGGCCACTCCCAGACTTCTTAGCTCAGAACTCTGAACACACATTCTTTTTAGACAATAGGGTTATTCTCAGAGTATGCTTAAGTTATTGCTATCAGGTGCATCTGCCATACACTTGTGGAAACCAAAGTGATATGCAGTAATGTACATTTCTATCTTTTTGAAAAGTAGAACTATATGGCTCAGGAGCATTTTATTTGAAGAATTTGTTTACATCTGTGTGTACTATACAAAATATAAACCAGTTACACTATTATTTCACTGGGACTATGGTTACTGCAAACTGTGCTGTTGTAAATGTAAATCCTTGAATTACATTCAGACTAATCAGACAATAAACTGATTTCATCAGTCAGGAATTTTCAGTGCTCTGATTGCCTAGAGTTAAGGCATGAAGTAGTTTATTTCTAATTGTCATCAGAACTAGCTTACAAAACTAGGGTTAGCAATCAGCATCACTATTAATAAGAAACTCATATTCATTGAAAAACTGAATTGTCCACAGTTGGTAACTAGACTGCAGTGAGGATATACCAATTGACAAACTATGATTATTTCTATAAAACAAGCAATCATTTGAATGAGGTATACAAAAGGCAAAAGTAAATGATTTTTAAAAATGCAGCTCATTTCTCGAAAGTCTTACAGTTAGAACCTCTGCCATTAGAGAAGCATTTAAAGAGGCTTCTTCCCAGGAACACATGAACATTTTTGTTTACCCTTATTTGACTACACTAGTGCTAGGCAGCCAGACCATGAGTATTAACTTTGTTTGTAGCTACTTTAAACACATCTTTCTGATGTGGCAATAATGTATACTAGAGGTTGATTAAAATACTCTTGAGGCAATTCCAATTACTTAAATTACTTCAATAAAAGGCACTGTTTTGATAGATATAAATTTAGTATTTATTGAAAATCATACAATTATTTAAATTTGGTGCATTCCCTGATTTAGAATTACTAAGTATTTATTAATTCTATGTAAAACTTTTTAATGTAAGATTCACCATTCTTAATAAAATTTAGATTTGTAGCATGTATCAAATTTCTGCTGATGAACTCAATTATAAACTGCTGATGTGTAAAACAGAATATGTTTTCAGTAAGTGTACTTCAGAATATATTTTTGTTAACAAGGATAAAATTATTTATTAAATTTTGATAATTTTTCAATCAATTTGGTGTAATTCAGAAATTAATTGAATGTGACAATGAACTTTAGAGTATTGCTCATCAACACCTACAGTTTTGACACTGCTGCAGAAGGTCACATTCTTGTTTGTTTAATTTAGTGAAATTGGGAGGTGCAAATCTGTCAGGTAATTAAACTTATAACAGGAATATGAAACATTACACTTGTTAAATAATTATCAATTATTATGTAATGAGAAGAAATAAAAGCAAGAATTAGATTATATTCACTGATATAATTAAATGCTATAAATTAAGCAAAATAATTAAGTGTGCCAGTCCTTCATGCAGGAAACTTGAAGATTTTTCTGAATTTAGCATCTCAAATATTGTACTATTTGTCAGATTAAGAAAGTGTGCTTAAACTGTGTTCACAATGTTGAAAGTGGTAAAAACCAAATTATGTAGACAATGTCTCACAAGTATAGCTTTAGAGCAAAATCCTTAAAACATAAAGGATCTAGCCCCAGGTAATATGAGAAAATTTGCAATATCATATTATGTAAGTTTGGGATCACCATCACTCCTTATTCTAGAAAATTTATAGTGATGAAGAATTTATGAATAAAATACACCATTGGGCTTCAAGCAAAAATGATCAGAAGATGTTAAAGGTATTGGTTGTAAAGCATTGACTTGAATTCACCCTGATACTAAAATCAGTCCCAGAGAAATATGTCAACAGAAAAGAAACAATATAGCAACCTTTCATCTAGCTAAATAACGAGATTGATATCAATGATAAATCTGTGGACAACTGCTAAACTTTATTTTTCTCTAAGCCCAAGATTTTCTTCCTGGAATTGATACAACTTTGAGAAACAAAATGTCCTTTAAGAAAAAATAAAAATAGTTCTTTTTCCCATCTTTCAGCCCAGTCTATTTTTTCAGTCTCCGAATCAATTTCTCCAGAGCTGAAATCATGTGGCCTTAGCATGTAGGCTTGGTACTGCCCCTTTGTGGTGTCAGTCCTGATTATTATTTGCCAGCTATTTGAGGAGCTGTCGCCAATATTTAGGGAATATCAGAGTAGTCTTATTGTAATTTGACTCTCAATGCATACTCTGTTCTGATAATTGAGCTTCTGATTTTTCTAGGCAACAAATGCCCCTACTCCTTTAAGGCCTTTACTCATCCAAACATGTTTCCTTTGCTTCCTTACTGTTTGTGTTGTCTGCCTGCTTCCTCAGTCTTTTGTTGTTGTTTTTTATAAATTGAAATAATGTTCTTTTGTTCTTTATACAAAAGAATAAAGTTGTCTACAGTTAAGGAATGAAGTAGTTTATTTCCAGTTGCCATCAGAACTAGATGACAAAACTGGGGTTAGCAATTTTTACAGCTCTTAATAAGGAACTCACATTAATTGAAGAGTTCTTCCTAACTCTTACCCACCTTTACTGTTCTTAACCCTAAACCAGAGGCTAAGACCTGTTCACCTGCCAAGACACAGCTTTAAAGAAAAGGTTTGCTTTATTTCCCAGAGTTCTGTTGCTAATTTACCCTATATTCTCCATAACTGTGATTCAATTAGTGGTTGGTACCCTCACTCTGCAGTGTAGATTTTTCTGCTGGTTTATTGCTTGACGTATGTGACACTCTAATATTGAGGTAAATGAGAAAGCAAAGGGCTTGAAGGCATGGAGAAAGGAAGTAGCTGCAGATATACATACAGCTGCCATTGTGTTCACTATGGAAGGCATCACCCAAGGGTATATTATGATTATGCAATTGCCATGTTAATTAAGGAATATTATTACTAACATTTTCTGCCCCCTGATGGAATTAGAAATTAGACTAAACTAAAAATCGTGGAGAGAAAAAAATTGTATAATTTCTGTCTTTCAGGATGTTGTATTCTAGGTATAGAGGCAGAGGAAAAATCAGAAACATAAGTAAGAAGGCTTACAGAATAATATTTTAAAGTTTTGTTTTATTTTTAATTGATATAAATAGTTTTTTTACAATAAGAATCTAATTGCTTCCAAGATTAAAAAGACACATCAACATTTTTGACAATTAAAGTAGGATGGCAGTAGGGGTAAGATAAAATGTTTGAAAGATAACAAAATATGTAATTGTTTTACTTTTTGCAGTGGATGGTATTCTGTGTCCACTGCAAGCAAAACAAAACATGCTTCTCTGTTCTCTCTCAGTGGGATCTCTATTTCCAATCTTAGCACTACACTCATATAAAAGATACTGTGGTACCATCACGGAGTACATGGCACATATCCGATATGTAAACAAGCAAGCAATCAAAACACCCAAGGCTGACACTAACTCTGCATTGTGTAATAATACAGTCAACATTTAAAATCTGTTTTGTAATCCAGTCAAACATTATCAGCCTGAACTACAGGCAACAAACAATGCATAAATCTTATTATGAGACCTGGAAACTACTTCTTAAACGGTAATACAGTTTTCTAAAAATTGATGATACATGTTGCTCCAAAGAGATAACTACGTTGAGCATTACAGCAACATCTGTAGAAACAAAATGAAACCATCAGTATATGTCAACAACACTCGCAGTACTTCTCTGCATCCAGGTGCATCAATTAATAAGAATTATGTAGAAAAGAGCGATTAAAATTTCAAAAATAGTGTAATACTCATACCTGATTCTCTGTTACAATAAAAAGCAATATCGGAGAATACAGCCCAAGAAAACTTAGTATGATAAAATCATCAGGGAGAAAAATTGACTTATTCTTCAATAAGTGAAGCCTCTGGGATCACATAAACAAAGAGCAGAGAGAGGGAAGAGCAAATCCCTGGGGAACAGCATTAGCATAATTGAACACTTAAATGCATAAGAAACAAATTGAGACCACTTAAGTAAATAAGGAGAAAGCTATGTAAAGACAGCATCAAGATGCTACAATTGATCTTTAACTGTTACCATCTCTAGAATTAAGTAGGGCAGATATCTCTAAGGACTAGTTCCTTCGCATTAAGCTAAATGGTTAGGCACGTAACTTTCTGCAGTGACAGCTTGCTTTGAACCCAAGTGCTAGCACCTGGCAGATGTTATCATCTTGGGCATGGTTCTACTTTACATCATAGTTTCCTTATTCTATATAAACCAAAACAATAATGCCACCTGATAGAATCCCATGATTTTTAAATGAGTCAACTGGATAAAATGTTTAACTTATGGTGCATGGCCCACAGTAGGGGTATGAATTGGCACATCAGTTTAAAATATAAACTTATATAAATAAGTGGGAAAAAATGGTTGGTAATTAGCAGAATTTTTCTTTATGTTACAAATCCAAATCAGCTTATAAATATCTAAATCAAGACCACATTAATTAGACCTCCATTAAAACTTGATTTCTTTCCAAAAATATTGAAAGTGAATTGACTAACTTGAAGTATAAATCTTGCAATATTATAACCCAAGAGACAAAATTAAGAAGGTAAGATTTACAAATTATCTGATTTATGAAATGTAATGACTTTAAAAATAGTAAAAATTTTGGTTAATATAATTAGATATTTAGACACTAGTAAGTTGAATGTTGCATCTATCATCTAAGAAGTAGTTTTATCCATTTAATAGAAGGGATTATAGGTACTTGTATGTGGTATTTCCATATTATTCTATTTAAGTTTTGATAAGCTTTCTATTGAAGTGCAAAATATATCTAATAATGTTATAAATATTAAGTTTACAATAGGTAGTTTTTTAAACAATGTGAGCAAACCAGGTAACAGTGCCAAGAGCATGGCATAGAATATAACCTATACCACAAATGCCTCTCCTGTGCCTCTTCCTCAGTCGTCATATGCCCTAAAAAGTGGTCACTATTACGACTTCTATCACCTAGATTGATTTCAATTGATTTTGACTTTTACCATGAAATCATATAGGATGGACTATTTTGTGTTTGAATCTATGAAATTGATTTATATTGTTGCTAGAAACAGTACTCTTCTATTTCATTGCTTTATAATAGTTCATCATATAAATATATTGAATAATATGTTTATTTCCTATTTTATTATTGATGGGAATTACTTCCAGTTTTGAGATACTGTGAATTATTCTTAATGATCATGCTGTACATGTTTATGTTGTATATATCTACAAATTTCTGTGAGGTGCCTAGGCAGGAATTGAATTGCTTGGTTATAGGATATGCATGTATTTAGGTATAGAAGGTACTGATAACAGTTTTACACACTGTACAGTTTCCATCATCACCAGAAGTGAATGAGAGTGCCATCGATCCATTCATATGCTCTCAATTGGTATTGTGAATTTTTAAGTTGTATTCATTCTGGTGACTATATAGCAGTATCTCATTGTGCTTTTACTTTGCATTTCCTGAATAATTTATTACATTGAGCACTGTTTTATGTGCTTGTTGACTACTAGGATTTCCTTTCTTATGTTTGTGAAAAGTCTGTTCAAGTTTTTCATTTTTTAAGAAATTTCATTGGTTTTTCATTTATTAGTAAGATTTATTGAATAAGGATGCTTTAATGGATATTTGTATGACAGATATTGTCTTCTTTTTGGAAGCTTGCCTTTTGAATCTCTTAAACATATATTTTAATAAACAAAAGTTTTCAGATCTGATAGAAATCTAATCTGTCAGTTTTTCTTTTATAATCATATTTTTGCATCCTGCTTAAGGAATCTATGCCAATCTCAAAGTTACAACTACCTACCTAGGATAATTTCTAGAAGATTTATTCTATTACCTTTGACCTTATTTCTAGAATGCATATCTAATTGATTTTTCAGCATGTTGCTTCGAGTACGGTTTGAGGTTGGCTTTCTTTTTCAGATGACTATCATTTTAAAAGACTTCTTGAAGTTGAGTAACATCTAAGAGCAATTTCCCTACTACTATTCTTGTGATGATGCTATTGTAAATCCTTTTGGGATTCTAACAATTCAAACATGTTTTTATAGCAGCAACTTTTTTTTTTAATGTATAGTCCCAACTACTAGGATTACCAACAAAGGAGATCTTTTGTTTAATCTACTCTTTCAAAATAACTTCTTTCAGATTTTATTGAACCACTGCACAAGAGAAAAAAAGGCAGATTAAGTCATGTTTCAAATTCATTGCTTTGTATTCTTTCAATTCTAATAGCATTAAACTGATTAAACATGTGCTTTTATAGGAATTGTTCACCAAATGTTTCTCCAGCAAAAGAGACATGGTTATGGCCTCAAAAACCAATACTTGCTTGCATGTGCTTTATTCTAAAGATTATCAACATACACTTATTACAATAATTTATAATTGCATTTTAATTTTCAGATCTAAGTGTACACTGACCTTTAGTAATGACCATTTTCTGTAAGTTGGATTTGTTAATACATTCATGCATATATTCATTCAACAAATATTTATAAAGCACAGGCTCAAGTTAGGCTTTGTGGATATACTACAAACATATTTATATATTACAAAATATTGACAATATATTTTATCTGCCTCAGGGGCTTAAAACCTTGTAGTAGAATTAAATATCGTAAGTGATTTTCCATAGATAATGCCCTTTTATTTTTTTAACCACACAAAGTTTTGTTATAGGTTTTCATTTAAGAAATGTTATAAGTAACTAATAAATCATAACATAAGGAATTGATTGCTTTTAAAGTAATTTTGAGAATTGTTTTTTGAACAAATAACCCTTTGCCCCCAGAAACTTCATATACATTTTTAAAACATGCATAATTTCTGCTGTATTTTTCTATATATTTGAAACCCATATTTTATTGAAAATAGTGTAGTATGTTAAAGTGTGAATAATATTTAAGAAAACAAATGGTCATATAATATAAAATAAATTTGGAAATAGAAGAATTTGAGATTATTTTTAATTGTGATATAAATATGGCACAATATAAGTCTTAACTTCTTAAGTGTAAATATGCAATGCTATGGTCTAGTGATACTGCATTGGATTAACCATTCAGAAAAGCTGGTTAACAAAATAAAACCTTATATGCAAAACAGGATATATAAAGCAGGGAAAGAAAATAAATAAAACATTTTTATAAACTACAAAGCATACCGAAACAAAATAATTAAGTAGTTAAGTCTTAGCTTAATTATAGCTTAGCCAACAATTCAGTGTTAGCTTAACCAAATAAAGTAGCCTTAAGGGAATTTGGATTTAGATCCTGCCTCCATTGTTATGTAGCAAAAAGGATGGTCTTGTCAACAAAAACTACTCAGCCACCACCAAATTGAAATATGGACTGCCTAATCAAAGGAAGACAAAAAGAATGGTGTATGATCAATTTGTCAAAATAATTGTATATTAGCATAGAAAATTATACTCAATACAAAAAAAATGGAACCTGATCTGCAAGGATGTAGAACAGATGAAAATTTTGCAGACTATAAAATGAGGAGATAATGGGAAAATTCTAAAGATAAGTTTAGACAATCAGTAAAACTATTCTTGCACAAAATCAAGCTGTGGAAATTACTTTGTAAGGAACAGAATAGGGAATGACCTGTTTTTTTTTTTCTTTAATTACAAGTTTAGGATTAAGAATTTTCCAAGTCTTCAACATACCCTCACTGCCTAATGAATATTCATAAAAACCTTAACATCTCTTTCCTTTCATTGTTTTAATCAAATTAATCATTAAGCACTAGGCCGGGCGCGGTGGCTCACGCCTATAATCCCAGCACTTTGGGAGGCCAAAGCGGGTGGATCACGAGGTCAAGAGATCGAGACCAGCCTGGTCAACATGGTGAAACCCCCGTCTCTACTAAAAATACAAAAATTAGCTGGGCATGGTGGCGCGCGCCTGTAGTCCCAGCTACTCGGGAGGCTGAGGCAGGAGAATTGCTTGAACCCAGGAGGCGGAGGTTGCGGTGAGCCGAGATCACGCCATTGCACTCCAGCCTGGGTAACAAGAGCAAAACTCTGTCTCATAAAAAAAAAAAATCATAGAGCACTAGAAAAATAATCATTGAGATGTATCTAGTGGAACTGTCACAAGTCAGATTTACTCTTATTTCAGCGATAGTTGAATGAAATGCAAAGGCCTTATTGGTGCCCTGAACTCTAGTCTCTTGGCCACTTCATCTAAACTACACAACATACTGTGACAAGTCTATTATTTTATTGTAGCATTTTGCCACATGAAACTACTGTCATTTCCACTTGTATCAAACATAACCCCTTATCTTTTTTCAGTTTTACTTTCCAACCATACTTCTGCCATTCGCTGATATGTGCTTTTTACTATTATTATGACTTGGTCATTATTTCTCTTTTACTATTATTATGACTTGACCACTATTTCTCTCATCTATTGTTTATAGACATAATTAAGCTGTAAGTTAATTTGGTGCTTTTAGGCGATACTGAGAATTTATTGTCCACTTATAATATTTCCTTGTGCAAATTTTTTAAAGTCTAATAAACTTGCTCTTGCAATCAAGTTTATATGTATAAAGTAGGTACTGAAGATAATACATAACTTATAATTGTTAATCAATGCTATATTTTCAGGAATATCAGCTATTTGTTTCTTATTATAATTCAATCAAGTTTTTTCATTTCTTAATCTGATTTGTCCTCCTATTTCATACCCAATTCTGCTCTTTAGTTTTAAGCATTTATAAACTTCAGTCTTGTGTTCACTCATTTAGTCCACAAGTACATATGAAATGTTCAAACTGAAGCAGGAGATATGCCACAAACTGGAAATACACTAGTGAAAATCACGGATGTACCCTCTGGACCCAAAGAGCCACTACACTTCAAGAGAAACACTTAGATATGTTGTATTGGTTTTCTATTGCTTTTTAAACATATCACTACACATTTAGTGACTTAAAACACTCATTTATTATATCACAGGTTTGTGAGTCAGAGGTCCACATACAAGGTGGCTCTGCTGGGTCCTCTGCTCAGGTCCTTCCAGGACCAAAATTCAATTATTTGCTATCCTTAGCTTTTATCCGGAGGCTCTGGTTAAGACTCCACTTCCAAGTTCATTCAGGTTGTTCTCAGAATTCAATTACTTGGAGTTGTATGACTAAAGTCCCTGTTTTCTTGCCACTTTACCTTTAAGCCAACAACAACACACTGAATTTTTTGTGTGCTTCAAATATCTGACTTCCTCTTCTGCTACCAGAATGAGAAAAATGTCTGCTTCTGAGGATGCTTGTGATTATATTAAACCCAACCACATACAGTCCACATGGCCCGTCCACATAGCATAATCTTTCTAATTTAAGGTAATTTGATTGGTAACTTTAATTATATCTGCAAAGCCCTTTAGCTATGTAATACATTTCTGAAAGTATTGCTAAGGAGCAAATCACAGAAGCCAAAATTCTGTCTACCACACATGTAGACCAAAACATCTTTGTATGTTATCTTCATGACATCACTGCTTGCAAGAACAAAAATCTGGAAACAAATCTAAAACGTATCTTAAAAAAAAATACAAGTAAAATGTTATAGATTGGCATGCTGAAATACCACCAAAGTTTAAAGTGAATGAAATATAGCTACAAACTAGATGATGCATCTTAATAATAGATTGACTTAAATCAAAAGTAAACAAACCTACAAGTAAAAGTGGGAATCTTAAGAAACAGAAATGACAAACAACATAATTTAAGACAATAGTTATCTCCAAAGAGCAAAGTAAAGGAAAAATATGGGTCAGAAACTCATCAGTAGATTTGAGGTACTATCAATTAAGTATTTAAGCTGATATATGATGGTAGACAATTAGAATTCCTAGAATCAAGTGGAGGTGCAGGGAAGAGCTGTTAATGTTGTTCTGGAAATCTGTATCAAGTCCCTGTGTCTGGAGAATGACAGAAGTTGTTGTGACTGGAGCATAGAGATAGGCTGGAGAGGGAGGGCCCAGATGTAGTGAGAAACAGGGAAGTGGCATGAATAGAGGTGGAGAAAACAGATAGAAAATTATGTCATGAGATCAGGGAGACCCCTGTGGAGTTTATTGAAAGTGAGTGTAATTAATAAAAAACAAGGAAGTACTCAAGGAAAAACTACCACAATGATTCTAAGATGTTTGACTTAAATGAATGAAAGAATGGAATTGCCATTTACAAAGATAGGAAATAAGAGAGGAGATGTGAAGGGTCATTGAAACTTCAGAATCGTATTTGAGTTTGAGAAGCTTATTGCATATCCAAAGGGAGATGTCAAGTAGGCAGTTGTGTACACCGTTGTGGAATTCAGGGAAATGTCAGAAATGTAAATGTAAATTTGTGAATTTTTAGAATATATGTAGTGTTTAAAAGTCATGATTCCAGCTGAGAAGATGTATGGAATTAATGTAAACTGAGTAGTCATGGGACTCCCTAACGTGGATAAAATGAATATATATATATACACACTATATATATATATATATATATGCACACACACACACATATATTTATACACACACTCATATAGTGAGAGTTAAAATAATATTAATTATGTGTAATATATAATAAATGAAGAAAATGTATAATGTAAAAATGAAAAATCATATGCTTTATATACAGTGGGTATATAGTAAAAATATAAAAATTATGGGCAGGAAATAATTTACAAAAATATCAGGATAATGGATGCCTGTGAGAATGGTGGGGAAAAAATGAAAACGGCAAAAGTATAATGGCTTCCAATTTGGGCTTTAAAGTTTTATTTCTGAGAAAAACAATTTGAAACATTGGAAAATTGATTACATGGCAGGAAAGAATTTAGACAAAATGACATAGTGCATTTAAAGAATTCTATTTAGATGTTTGTCTCCAGAATAAATGAAGTAGAGAGATAGAAACATAATTGAAGAAGGTTGTGGTTTTAAGGTTTTTTTTTTTAAGTTTTTTGTTATTATGCATTTGTCATTTGTTTAATTTTGTAAGAAAGGTGGTATGTAATCATGTCTTTCACTGCTTATGGAGAAACAGCTATTATTAAGAAAGAGATAAATTCATCATTATAATGGAAATGGAAATAAGAGAAGATAGTTGTAGCTGCAATACATTGATGTAATTGGTTTCAGCAAGACTGACCAGTTTTTAGCTTCTATTTTTTTCTAAAGTATGAGGCAAACCAATAGCTGAGATTTACAGAATGGAAGACATTGGAAATTTGGGGGATATGAAGGTTTGAAATTATAATTTCTGGAAAATAGCACTGCAAATTATTATAGAAATATTCTTAAATATCTATGTGGTTTTTATAACTTGGTTGAAGTTGAGGATATTGGTAATAATTGGCAACAATTTATATGGGTAATAATTTACATATTTACCCAGGAAATCTCAGATGCTTATCTACAGTTACAAGTGGGATTGTTGGACTGATCTGTGATTTTTCTGGTAATGCAACTAAAGTTAGAAGAGGCCGTTATCTGAAAGAAGAAGAAGCACCAGCTGATGTGTTGGTTATTTTAGGGTGCCATTTGCAGTTACTTGAGCAATATCATGAACCTCACCTCATGTTTGTAAGATTTGGATGAGCACTAGATGACAGTGCATAGCTTGTATTTCTTTCAGAGGAGTGTTCACTTTCAACTAGATAAGGCATAAATGCTAGACTATATTCTGAAAGGCTGGAAAGTGAATGTGAAGTTCTGAAGACTTGGTCCCTGGCTCTGCTCAACCAAAATTTTGTCTTCTTTCCAAACAGAAATGCTTTTGCTCCGAGTAGGACTGAAATAGTGGAAATTCAGGAATTGGATAGATTCCATGTTTTGTTAGTTACACCACTGAATATAAACCTCAGTTCATTAAATAAAAGTTTTCCTATTCCATGGCAATTTATCTATGAAAATTATTGTTTCGAATATTAGATGAAGTTGAAGTGGTTTGTCACTCATTGTCTGCCTTCAAATCCAATGTTAAATCTATTGCCACTTTGGACTGTTGTTAGAACATGGAACATGGCTACTTAAAATGAAGGATTTATGTGTCCTTTATCTTCATTTACTGTCCAATAAGCCATATGGTTAGGAAAAAGAATACTTGAGATTCATCATCATTTGTTCAGTAAAGCATTTTAGAAATTGCATCATTACTTTTTTGGAAGTACCTTTTAAAAAATGTGTCCTAAGCTTTAAATCCCATGTATTACTCAAGTTTATTTGAAGACATCCACTCAAACTAGTTGAGCAAATAACGGTATGTATAGGATCGTATCACATGTAGAGTACAGTAAAGAACTGCCTTGTATGCAAGCCACAGACAATAGTGAAATTAGGTTTTTAAAACTTTTTTCTTTACCATTATTTCTCTTTTATCCTTTTGCCACTTGTCTTAGCTCCAGCTGCTATAACAAAATAACACCCACTGGGTGGCTTAAAAACATACATTTATTTCTTACCATTTTGAAAGCTAAGAAGTCCAAGATCAAGATGGCAGCTGATTGAGTATCTGATGAGGGCCCTCTTTCTGGTTTTCAGGTGGTCAACTTCTTACTGTATCCTTACACGATGGAGAGAGAGGAAACTCTGGTGTCTCTTCCTCCCCTCATAAGAATGCTAACATTATAGCAGCTTTATTCTCATGACCTCATCTAAACCCTAATTACTTCTCAAAGGCCCCACTTCCTAATGCCATCACATTAGAGGATAGAGTTTCAATATATACATTTGGCAGGATACAGCATTCATTCCATAGTCTTTCTCCTGGCTTTCCCCTTTTAGACTCTTACTGTAGATGAGCTTCCTTAATGTAGCAGGACATGATTGCCAATGTCCTGGGCATATGCCTGTATAGCTTTTAACTGTCCTGTAGAGATGGCACCGGCACATACTTTGCTAATGTCATATGGTATAAATTTAAAATAGAGTTTTTTGGAAAAAAAATAATAAATGAAGCATGCCCAGTTCCCTGAGCTCTTGTTATTCCACAGAGAACTGTGCTTAGGGCAAGTATACCTGATGGTAAAGATAGGCTCTGGTAGAAGGTCACATCCTCCTGAGTCACTCTACATATTTATAAGGAAAGAGAGTCATACATATCTAGTTGATTATATTAAAAATAGGAGCTTACTGGTCAAGAAGAGCCTCTGGAACTAAGTGGCTGGTATAAGCCTGCTTCTCCCTTGATATGGCTACTGAGTACATGCTAAGAAATAGCTTTTTCCTAATGCATAGTCAGATTCATCTCATCTCATAATCTAAAAGGAAAACATATGTCTCTACACCAGTTCTATAGTTCTCGTCTCTCAGCAGCTCAAACCCACCCTTCTCCATTCAGCTTTGCAATTCTGGTGCTGAGACTCTGCAAGCTACATTTTTGCTTTGTCAGCTGGCTCCCTGTGAAGCTCTGCCAATCATGGGCACTAGAGGGAGAGAGCAAGGGTGGAAAAAGAAGAAGATGTGCTCTTTTCTGTTCCCTGTGTATTTCTAGACTGCTACCTGTTCCTGTGGGCATTACCCCAACAACAATTCCCAGCAGTAGCATGACTTTCCCACAGCAGTAGCTGAATTCAGTTTGCAATGTCCTCCACATTCACATATCTAGCCCCATTACTTGCCTCTCAGAGATACCGACACCACCTGCCTGTGTTTCTGCTTTACAGGTCTGGGTCGCAGACCCAAAGACTGCTCCTCCAAACTCAAAGATACCGGCACCAGCAGAGTAGCTCCTCTTCTTCAGTACAGATGTTCCTCAACTTACAATGAGATTATATGCTTACAAACACATGGTAAGTTGAAAATATCATAAGTCAAAAATGAATTTTATTACCTTGATAAACCCATAGTAAAGTTGAAAAGTTGTAAGAAAATCCAAGGCAAGTAGAGGACTGTCTGTAGTCCATGTTTCAACTCTTGGGACCCATCCTCTAAGTTTCTACATTTTAATTATCTTAGCCTCTTCCCTTTGTTCCTTTAGCTCTAAGGGTGACAGCTACTTTCTATAACTTCTACCTCCATAATACCTTACAGCTCTCTTTCGATCCCTTCAGTTACTTGGTTAACAGTATTTGTATATAATATAATCCTATTTAATAACTGGCATGGTTTCTTTCTTTTGACTAGACCCTGATACACCCTGCAAAATTTATTCATAAAAGTTCAGGATAGATTCTAGTAGCTCAGGCTCAGGTCGTATGTCTCCCTCTTGACTATTTGCTATGCATGATCCAGTGCAACTATGATTGACATAACCTAGGCCAAATGCTCAGGTCTGTGGCTGAAATGAAGGGCACTGTGATAGTTTCAGAAGGATCATTTGGATTTAGAGAAATTCTCCAAAGAAACAGATTGCTGTCTCCAGAATAATAGGGATGAAATGCCTGCTGGGGTGGTGGCCTTTAGTTATCACAGAGAGCTAACATAGCACTGCCTCTCTACCTGTAAATATATATGTTTTTTAATTGGTCCAAATTAGTAAGGTATAAACATGACATTTTATGTTTTCCTCTAGTCACTGCTTCCAGCTATATCCTGCAATACATTTTATTATCCCCTAATAAATATTCCGCAGATTTCAAAACTTGCTATAACTTTCAATTAGAACAAATCAATGTGGTTTTAAATTTCAACAGCATCTTCAGTTCAAAGTTTTTATCCTTCCTTTGCTATCTGAAATTATTGTTCCTCATCCCTCCACAGTCATAGGTGAAAGAAAGAAGGAAATAGACGTCTATCATTGAGGTACTACCTCTCTTTGTCTTCTGTAAATTCTGTGTTCTGCAGTGTGCTGGGGCACATTGATAGAAGAGGAAAAATTACAAATGCCTCTTCATTAACCGGTTTTGTAGATTTTTTTTTTATTGGTTAATTGTAACAGTTTTTGGGCCACGACAGATATTCTCTGTGTGGTAAGTGTTCTAATGAAATGGGCACATGAGTAAGTTCTCTTGGAGCTGCTGTTCTCCTCACTGTATATATAGTTCACTGATTTGGGAAAACTGACTCAAGCATCCTTGGCAGTCTAGCCTTCTGTGCCTGTGACAGTATATTTTACCTAGCAGAATAATTTCACATGGCGGTGCCAGCAAAGTGGCTCACTTAGAACTACTTCTAGTTTCCCTTGACTGAGAGAAAATTCAGACATTCATATCAAGTAATCATCATCAATGCCACTGCTCCCTCCACTTGATATTTAAATGAGGAAAAGTTAACCACAAAGAGTCAGTATCATGGTAAGCTTATTGTGATTGTGAATTTTATACATCAGTTTGGCTGGGTCATGGCTCCCAGTTATATGGTCAGGCATTATTCTGAATGTTTCTGTGAGGGTGTGTTCCAGTGAGACCAACATTTAAATCAATCAAATTTGAGTAAAGCAGATTATTTCTATAATGTAGGTGGGCCTCATCCAATCAGTTGAAGGCCTGAATAGAACAAAAGATTAGCATTCAGCAAGAGGGAATTCTGCAGCAGATGCCCTTCAGATTTGAACTGAAACATTGAATTTTCTTGGGTCATTAGCTTGATGGTCTTGGGCTTAAACAGCATTGGCTCCTCCCTAGGTCTCCAGCTGTTTCTAGGATTTATTAGAAAGCAAGTACTTGGCATCTCTTTGAGGCCAGTTTTTGTGATTTAGGCAAAAGGAAAATTTCCACCCCACCTCCTATTATACGAAGACTGTTTTTTTTTTTGTTTGTTTGTTTGTTTTGCATATTTGTAGAGAGTAGTTTGATTTTAATAGACTATCTTATCATAATGATGGACTATAATATTGCTTTTCTTCTCCATTTGGATACCACATTTCTTACAACTGCTTCCTCAAGTCCTGTGAGTGGAAACATATATCCTGTTTCCTCACTGTGGAAATACAGCAGGGAAATGTTAGGTAGCAACCTGACTACAGTGCAGGCTTGGCCTTTTATACAGGAGCAAATGTTAGCAGGATTATTGGCTTCTGTGGGTCTCTGGGGGAAACTTACCCTGTGTGATTTCTTTCTTTGCTGTGGGGGCAGCCGCTAGGAAACAAGATTATGTGCAAATTTACTGATGTAGGCCACAAGGGCAAGTAAAGACCATGTATAATCTTTAGAAATACAAGCTCCTCTTTAGATATTCCTAGCCGACTTCTGCATTTGGGCATCAGACATATATTCTCCTTAATTTACCAATTATTAGAGGGGCTAAATAATCTAGTCAATGTATTTCTTAATGCCTTTAACCAATGTATACCTTTGTGTATGAGAATTATATAACAGCAAATGACCTTGCTCTGACACTTTTAACATAATATACGCTAAAATGTGCTGGTAAAATATTGAGGAAATGTTGAAATAGCAAAATTGAGAGTATTCTTCCTTGTTTGGTCAAAGCCTCATGGGATACTCATGTGATAACTACAAAATTATTTTCTGTAAGAAATTACATCAGAATGTGAAAGTAGTGAATTATGGAAAATTTAGTAAAATAGGCATCATGGTAAAAAATAAAATTATTCCTAGCATTTTTATTTTGAAATAGCCGAGAATTGTGTATGTTTTCACTAAGAAGAGGAAATGCATTTAGAGCCATGATCCTTACCTGCCAAATAACGTAAAACAACATACATTAATGTCAGAGTTTGACAATAAAGTAGCCTGCAGCAACTATCAAAACCTCACCTGTTAATATTGTTAGGGTTATGAAAATGAAGTTTTTTTCTTCAATATACATATTTTCTTGTGGAAAAAATAACTTCAAAAAAATAATGTCAATATAAACATCTGGAACAATAAAATTTGAATATTGTATTGCCTTAAGTTACAGCTTTCCGTTACCACTAAACTACATTGAAATAACTTATTTTAGAGCATTGTAGTTGTTGGCATAACCAAATTAGGTACCTGGATAAAGCATCCTGTTGTAAAGTAGCATAGCAAAGAAATAACAATTATCAAAGGGCAAAATATCTAGCTAGTGGCTCAATTCTGTGAACTTTTCAGTGTTACATGAATAAAGTGAGGCTAGGTTTTGACAGCAAACTGAGTTATGATATTCAAATGTAGATTCTGATACCACTGTGTATTGCATTATTGTCTGAAAAGGTACATATTTAGGTAAAATTAAATGACTTTGTAGGCTGATAAAACACACAATACAAATTTGAGAATATAGGGATTTTAAAAAATCAACAAACACAGGGAACACTTTATAAATTACATTATCTCACTAGATGGAAAAACCTACAAAAATATCCAATTATGCTATGCATACTTAATGTACTAATAACTAACATTAGTGGTATAATGCATGAGTATAGACAACTTTTATTGAAAGTCTTAAAATCCCTGCATTCCCAAAATTTAAACTAAAAAAGAGAAGCAACCAGAGGTATTTGTTGGTGCCATACTATGATTGATGTTTTGCATACTGTGCTGAGAGAGCCAGAAAGCCTCTGAAAACATTAAAAATAAAAGATATGATGGAAAATGAACAACTTTAGGAAGTGGAATTCTGACCTCACTATTTGCCTTTTGTCACCTTAGGCAAGTGCCACATAATTCCTTGGAGACATAGATTATTGCTCCAAACAAATGAAATAACATGTTCATGGGTGGCTTGCACGTTATAAAATGGAATATGGAAGAAAGATGTGCATACAATTTGAGATCTCTTCTGTAGTCCATACTTGACTGGGGAACTTATCAGAACGTAAGAGGGGGCTGATGAGAAGAAGGTATGCAAATGCTAGAATATGATGTATATTAGAAAAACAAAATAGCATATTTTAAAAATACAATTAGAGGGAACATAAACTTTCTCTTTTCAGAAGAGGGCATGACTTTTTTAAACCTAAGCATTATGGATTTAATAAACTGCATATTGTTATATTCCAATTTTTGGAAAAATGTGCATTTATAGAGTAAAATCCACTCAATGTTATAATATAGGCTATAAAATATTATATTTTACACTAATTATAGTTTCCTATAAGCAAATATTTAACTTCAGAAATAAAGAAACACTGAATATTCACCCCATAATTCAATGGCCACTTTCATGTTTTCATCCAGTATAACTAACAGTAATGTTTATAAGGCTAAAATATGAGAAATCAGAACGTTTATTCTGGACTATCTTAAACTGCAACAAGAAGAAAATTGTATTTAGCACAATTCCAGGCACATATTCCTCCTTTTGTGAGGAACTGTGGCAAAGAGATAAGGACTGTGATTTCAGAGGGTTATGTTGGCAGGGAGGGTCACTGGTCTAGAACCTGGGTTTTAATATAATTACAGGGGACAAGGGTGCTTGAACAAGAAGAGTTGAGAGTTAAAGTGAATACAAGTGAGGAACAACATAGTGACTGACTGCATGAAACAAAAAGATTTTAGTAGCTTCTATAATGGTCTATTTTACAGTGTATTGAGAAAATTTTTAGGAAGGTTTACTACCATTTGCAGTGGGAAATATCTATCTTATCTACAGGAAATCTACTGTAAAGATATATCTTTTAGTTTTTTTTAACTTTTAATTTTTTATTATTACACTTTAAGTTCTGAGATACATGTACAGAACATGCAGGTTTGTTATGTAACTATACACGTACCGTGGTGGTTGGCTGCACCCATCAACCCGTCATCTACATTAGGTATTTCTCCTAATGCTATCCCTCCCCTAGCCCCCACTCCCTGAAAGGGCCCTGGTGTGTGATGTCCCCCTCCCTGTGCCCATGTGCTCTCATTGTTCAACTCGCATTTATGAGTGAGAATATGATATGTTTGACTTTCTGTTCTGGTGTTAGTTTGCTGAGAATGATGGTTTCCAGCTTTATCCATGTCCCTGCAAAGGACATGAACTCATCCTTTTCTATGGCTGCACAGTATTCTATGGTGTATATGTGCCACATTTTCTTTATCCAGTCTATCATTGATGGGCATTTGGGTTGGTTCCAAGTCTTTGCTATTGTGAACAGTGCCACAATAAACATATGTTTGCATGTGTCTTTATAGTAGAATGATTTATATTCCTTTGGGTATATACCCAGTTATGAGATTGCTGGGTCAAATGGTATTTCTGGTTCTAGATCCTTGAGGAATCGCCACACTGTCTTCCACAATGGTTGAACTAATTTACACTCCCACCAACAGTGTAAAAGGGTTCCTGTTTCTCCACATCCTCTCCAACATCTCTTGTCTCCTGACGTTTTAATGATTGCCATTCTTACTGGCATGAGATGGTATCTGATTGCAGTTTAGATTTGCATTTCTCTAATGACCAGTGATGATGAGCTTTGTTTCATATGTTTATTGGCCACAGAAATGTCTTCTTTTGAGAAGTGTCTGTTAATATCTTTCACCCACTTTTTGATGGGTTGTTATTTTCTTGTAAATTTAAGTTCCCTGTATATTCTGTATATTAGCCCTTTGTTGCATGGTTAGATTGCAAACATTTTTTTCCCATTCTGTAAGTTGCCTGTTCACTCTGATGATAATTTCTTTTGCTGTGCAGAAGCTCTTTAGTTTAATTAGGTCCCATTTGTCATTTCTGGCTTTTGTTGCCATTGCTTTTGGTGCCTTAGTCATGTAATCTTTGCCCATGCCTATGTCCTGAATGGTATTGCCTAGGTTTTCTTCTAGAGTTTTTATGGTTTTAGGTCTTACATTTAATTATTTTATCCATTTTGAGTTAATTTTTGTATAATGTGTAAGAAAGGGATCCGGTTTCAGTTTTCTGCATATGGCTAGCCAGTTTTCCCAACACCATTTATTAAATGGGAATCCTTTCCCCATTGCTTATTTTCCTCAGGTTTGTCAAAGATCAGATGGTTGTAGAGATGTGTGTTATTTCTGAGGCCTCTGTTTTGTTACATTGGTCTATATATCTGTTTTGGTACCAGTACCATGGTGTTTTGGTGACTGTAGCCTTGTAGTATAGTTTGACTCAGGTAGCCTGATGCCTCCAGCTTTGTTCTTTTTGCTTAGGATTGTCCTGGCTATATGGGCTCCTTTTTGATTTCATATGAAGTTTAAAGTAGTTTTTTCTAATTCTGTGAAGAAAGTCAGTGGTAGCTGGATGGGGATAGCATTGAATCTATTAACTACTTTGCACAGTAGGATCATTTTCACGATATTGATTCTTCCTACCCATGAGTATGGAATGTTTTTCCATTTGTTTGTGTCCTCTCTTATTTCCTTGAGCAGTGGTTTGTAGTTCCCCTTGAAGAGGTCCTTCACATCCCTTGTAAGTTGTTTTATTCTCTTTGTAGCAATTGTGAATAGGAGTTCACTCATGATTTGGCTCTCTGTTTGTCTGTTATTGCTGTATAGGAATGCTTGTGATTTTTGCACACTGATTTTGTATCCTGAGACTTTGTTGAAGTTACTTATCAGATTAAGGAGTTTTGGGCTGAGACAATGAGGTTTTCTAAATATACAATCATGTCATCCGCAAACAGAGATAATTTGACTTCCTCTATTCCTGTTTGAATACCCTTTATTTCTTTAACTTACCTGACATATTTTAGTTCTTAATGGATTTAGATTCAGATTTAGGGGAACAGTTTTTTGTTTTAGAAGTAGTACAGAGTTCCAATTGACTGCAGAGTAACCCACATTATACTGTAGATGGAAAAAGAAAAACATCTGTATATTTCACCACATACTACTTGATTGCAGGGTAATATAAATATTTTCTGTAATTAACATTGTTGAAAGGAATTCCATTAACTGTGCATGTTCACTCCTGTAGAGCACTAAATACTGGGTTCTATACCCATGTTACCATTTATACATACAAATTTCACTTTGCTTAGTCATATCTGCACCAAAGTTTTAACATCTTACTTAGTATTTGTGGGGTGGAAACATATTACAATTTCCATTCTGTTATTTCTCAAATATTAATCTATCTACCAGTTGTAGAGTAAAATTCCAATAACTTAATTTTTGAACTTTTTAAAACTACATTATTTCCATAGGAAAAATGTTTTATGTCGTTAGGTATATTTCTATCATATTATTTTGCATCATGATTCAAATTTCCAACACAAGTAGAAGTAGCTTTATTTTGTTCCTAATAGCTATTTTGATAAAGTAACAGAGATTTTTTTAAAGACCATCATTAGGTATTTTAAAAAATAAATTTCAATAACATTGAAGTAATCAATGGAAGGTTATACAAAAAAATTGAGAAAAAATCCTCTGTAGTAAAACTAAAAAATCTATGAATCAATTTTCAATCTGCATTATAAATTTAAAAAATAATTTTTCTTGGAAAAATTTCTATTCCATAAATGAGTGATCCACTTCTCTGCAACTGTAAAGCCATATTGCCTAGATGATACCATCATATAATGGTTAATCATCCTTCCAAATTATGGTACATATTTTTAAAAAATGCACTGTCTTCATAATACCAAAGTTAAAATTATTTTTCTGCTACATTTTGAAATGTTGCATTTTGGCTAGGAAATAACTTAATAAACTTTGTTTAGTCATACTATTTCTATGCCTAAACAATGTTTTCAACTGATGCATTTTGCTAATGTTTTCAACTGATGTATTTTGCTAATGTTTTAATACTCAGTTTAAGTACTCAGCAATCTTAAGTAGCTGCTCCCAAGGTATCAAGAAATGGCATCTAACTTAATTAATTTTACAAATATGATTTGCCTTTTCTCTTTTATTTTCATACATATATGCATGTTAGCTTCTTTGGCTGGAATACCTTCCTAAACATTAACTGCCTGTCACCTCTCTAAATCACTCTTCAAGGCTTAGTTTAAATGCTACCTCCTACATGAATTCTCTTTTTATTATTTCAGCCTGCAGTGATCGCTACTGCCCTCATTATACTATATAGTCTTTCTAGTTATATGCAATAGAATGAAGGTATTCAAGTCTCTACTTGATAATGCGTAGGGCTTTTTATATAAGCATCAGTTTTTGTTGAAAAAAGTAAATTGTATTAAGAGCCAAAGGTTAAATTTCTCTAAGGTATCAGTATCAGGAAAATTTACGGTTCCCATGAGCATTGGGTATATTTTTAATTTCATAGACACTGGCCCCTGTAATGGATCTTATTTTCTTTTATTACTGTTGCTCAGACGCCCAGCACCAAATTTGCACCTCATATCTTGAAGGTGTACAGCATCTCACAGCCTTTTGAAAAATATAAATATATTAGCTTTGCCACTGTTTTCATCCCTTTTTAATTTTATTTTTCCCTGTGTCCTGATTTTATTTATTTATGTTTTTAAAGTATTTCTGAAATTCTTGAAGAGCTTTGTAAATCACCTCAAAATCTCTTTATATCAAAGAGAAGCATATGCAAATAACTAGAGAATAAACTGTGGGAAAATAATTATTTTTGCCTGAAAATATTTCAAAAATTGGGGGGGAACAAGAAAATAATTAGATGTAATAAAATATATTTGGACTCTTATGCGTACCTCTTATTTTAAAAATAAACAAAAATTAACTTTAGAAATTTAATTTGCAAATTGAAGAAGCACATATATGCAATTTACAAATAAATATACATGTACTGTGTACATACATGCGTGTGTGCCTCCCTTTCAGCACTGGAGAGCCTATTCTCTCAGCTGCTGGGAGTGTGACTGATATATGAAGACTCTCTCATACCTGTCCTGTCCTGGCAGTGCCTTTAGCTAAAGAAAGTTGCCTTGCCTAAGGCCATGCTTTCTCCTTGAGGGTAGCCTGCAAACAATAGCTAGTTGATATGGACTTATAAAACCTGGTCCCTATGCCATAACCCAGTGCAATTCTAGAGCAGCATCTGAGCTTCAGAGTTCCCTTTGGAGTTAGTTGGCATGGTTGCTCTGACTGTCTCAGAATACACCTTCTTCTGTTGATCAGTTCTGCTTTTTTACTGCTCTATAGTTGTAAATTCTGACAGCACTTCCTAATAAACTTTATTTATTTATTTATTTATTTTTTGAGACCGAGCTTTGCTCTTGTTGCTCAGGCTGCAGTGCAGTGGTGTAATCTCGGCTCACTGAAACCTCAGCATCCCAGGTTCAAGCAATTCTCCTGCCTTAGCCTCCTGAGTAGCTGAGATTACAGGTGCCTGCCACTATGCCCAGCTATTTTTCATATTTTTAGTACAGACAGTGTTTCACCATATTGGCCAGGCTGGTCTTGAACTCCTGACCTCAAGTGATCTACCCACCTCAGCCTCCCAAATTGCTGGGATTACAGGCATAAGCCACTGTGCACGACCCTAACAAACTGTCTATAGCCTAATCTGTATCTCAGAGTCTTCTCAGGGAGTTAAGTTTCTACGTAGATAGACATACAGAAAGATAGATCCATACATTTATACGTAAATACATAAAGTGATTGACAGAGAGGCCTGCCATCTGTCTGTAGCACAAGCTAGATAATCCGAACAAAGTGAACAGCTCTCTGTGACACTTGTACATCACCTAGAAATCCCCAGGTCTAAGCTATTACTTTTTGCTCTCATAGGAATATGTTTAATCTTAATGTTACTTTATAGTTGAGAACTAATTGTGTTCTAGCCTACAAAAGGAGCTGATTTTACTGACCAGAAGGTGACAAATTATGGTCACTAGGGCCTTCTGGTAGGTTTTGAATCTCAGATCCTCCATTTAGTGAATGTGTGATCTTTGGCCGGCTGTTACCCTCTCTGGGCCTCAGTTTTCTTATTTGTAACCTGAGGATAATAACAATAACTATTTCACAGTGATTTTGGAAAAAATACAATGAATTAATTTAAAGTGTTTGGAAAAGAATCTGGCAAATGTGTTAGCTATAATCTAAATGTAAAAAATGAAGTCTCAATATCTCAATTATCCAGGACTGTATATTAAGCACTTAAAAAAATCTCAACTAGTTGTTTCATATGGCCTATAGAGACAATACTCAACTGAAAAGTAATTTGGAGCATGACGTCATTACCAATAGTGAAAATGCAGACGTGAAATTTTTTTGACATTTAGTATTATAAGTAAAAAATCTAAGCTAAGGTGCTAGGAAATTGTAATTGACTGTATCTAGGCTAGCAGGTTACAGTTATATTTAAATAGATCTTCTGGGTAATTCTGGCCACAAGTAGAGGGAACTACCATAGTGGCTCTAAAACATATCTGTAAATTCCTGTAAGCTTTCCCTATCAAAAGTCAGTGTCCCATCCCCAGGCTAGTCTTTAGGACTACCAAGATGAATAAAATGTGGCAGAAATGACACTGCATGGTTTCTGAGACTATGTTAGCAAAGACCATGTAGGTTTTCCTGGTTAGCCTTTGAGCATTGTCTCTCAAAGTCTTCAATCACTATGGAAGAAGTCCAGGAACCATGAAGCCACCTTATGTAAAGTCCTTATGTAAAGTCTAACTCAGGTACCAGACACGCAAGTGAAAAAGCTTCAGGATGACCCTACACAAGAACCAGAGTGAGAACTGCTAAGTCAGTCATTCCCTAGAATTGGGCAAAATAAATGATTTATATCATAAGCCACTCTTTTGCAGTTATTTGTTACACAACATGAGATAGCAACAGTAATACTTGTTTCTTTTAGATCCTAAATTCATCAATTAGTTTAATGTAAAAGAATGAGTGTAAGAATCAAAACTCAAAGAGAGACATTCATGAGAAATAGTTTTCAGTTTTAAAAAATTTTCAAGGTACTGTTAAATATCTTGAAATTATGTTAAGCAATAATTAATATCATTTTTCCTTTTTTCTCAGCTTCTACCACAATGCAGACTTCTTTTATTTATTCCTGAAGTCTGAATAGGAGAGGACCCCTATCATCCAATGCATGCTCACGCACACATACACAGACACACACACACACACACACACACACTGCATACCTCAAACCATCCCTGCATTTTGGGGGGCAAACATGTTTTCTATTATTAAGATCCAGACACACAGCCTGGTTGATTCTTTGAGGAAGTAATATGTTCTGATTATCTATACTTAAAATTGATACAATTGAGACAATAATGACAACAAATTATAAAAGCTTTTGTTCATTCGAGGTTCTGAGAAACTCAGTATCTACCCTCCAACAGAATTATTATGAAGTAGAATATGAATAATATTTCAGGACAAAAAAAGAGTATTTTGAACAGTGTGTGCTTTCATGTTCTTCATTGCTGTAATTTGTGAAAAATTATAATTTTGGAATAATATGACCAAGCTCTTATAATTCTAAAGAAGAAACACCAGTACAATTTCTGAAGGCTGTCCTTTCTCGGAGGAAAGAAAAAAGACACATGGCTAGTTGTCAAGAGTCTTGGTTTGCCAAGCTTAAGATTCACCAAGAGGGAATTGGCTCAATAAAAGTCCCTGTTTTCTAATGGAAATATGTATAGATTTTTGAATGCTAGAATAAGCATTTGAAATTATATATTATATCAATACTTTCTGCAGCAATTAACAATTGGACCTACTTATTCCTGTGTGGGAGAGGTTGTGCTATTGATATATTTTTTTTCCTAAATCTTTCTTTGCATACACATTCCCAAAACACTTTAATAAGAGACTGCTTTAAGGTATCTACTATGCTTGTTGGTTGTTTCTTTAAACAATATGAGATGGAAGATGAGGGATTTAATAAGAGGTTAACTTAGTTTTAAACTGTAAAACTTATATTTTATTGCATATAAGCACATCTTTATAAACGAATTCAAAAGCGTGATTCTGTGAGGCATTTGAAAACAGTCACCAGTCCTCTGATATCTACTGGAATGTGGTTTGTCGCCTGTAGAAAACTAATTCTGATTAAGTAGCACTGAGATTAGTCATTCTAGTCTCCAGTGGGTTGCAGTTTTTAAGCTTCACTAGAATCTTCCCCAACTTCTGTCACCTGGGTGTTATGCATACCTGTGACCACAAACTGAAACTGAACTGATGGATCTGACATGCCCAGAATGGAAACACTAATGTTGTCAGTTGGGGGGAAGGACTCTCACAGGAGGACCAAGTTAACGTGACAACTCCACTGAAGTGAATCGCCACTGAAGAAAGTGACTCTAGTATATGCAAATTGTTTTTCATTATTATACAGAATGTCTAGAAGGAGATAATACTATTGAGTTTCTTTATAACTTCTGATATTATTTTCTTCAACATTCCCTCTAGCAAGTTTGCTAAAGACTCATCTTGGGGATTCTGAAACTCCAGTGGTTTTATGTGTCCAGACATATGAATACTCAGGAAAGGAAAATAGATGCATGTGTTAAAATCACTGACAGCATTCTATCAATATTATCTTGAGATATAGAATCTTCTGGACCAGATTCAAGGTAACAGCTAGACAGCCACACTCACACAGAAAAACTAACATAGAAGAAGTAGATCTCTTCATACCAGCATTTAGCTCTATTCTTCCCTCTCTTTGGGAACAGAATTTCTATTTATTTGGAACAAAATGGAGTGTTCCATAACTTGCCCTCCTACTTTATATTTTTTCAATTCATTTTTAAGGCCTTGGACTTAATACATTGTCAAGTTAATTGTGACATAATCAAAAATTGAATAAACTCATGAAAGACAAATAAGTGTTTGTGTACCAGGGAGGTCTAATGTCTTTTTCGAATGTAGCACTCATATTTAGTGCAGAAAATAGATCTAGAAACGTATTTGTGTAACAGAAAAAATGAAATTTTTTTCTACTTCATGCTCCTTCTCTTGCATTCTTAGATATTTAACGTTCCTCTTTCTTCATGGATGGGTCTTACTCAGGGAGAGGTTTGGAGAATAATTTTGTTTTCCCAATGAAAATATGCAAAAACCCATTTGAAGCCAGAGAAGGATTGTACCATGCTTCTGTACACAGGATAAGGCAATCATTGATACTAACTTACAGCAATATAATACACCATGAAAGGAGAGTAAAGAATATACCATTTAAATAAATGGTTTGGAAATGAAACCTTAATTTGTATTCCACTAATGATGCTGATTTTTTTTAACCAGAGAGGATGAACTATAAAAGATTATCCACATGTCACACTATAGGTTCTTTTGTCTTTAGGACTGCCGTAAAACTTCCCCAAAAGCATTTTGGTAGAATATTTCTTATATTCCCAACAAATTCTTCAACTGCTCTCCAAATTATTGATGAGTTTATTCCTTGAACATAACTAAGACAAGAAAAATGTTATTATCAAAAATATAGTTATACTTAAAAGATTTTGACTTTTCTGAATAAAGCAATAATACATAGTGCTTGACATTGCACCTATAATTTTACACCTCAGTGATTTTAATATAATGAATAATAGATATGTAATTTCAACTTTCAACTCTAGTAAGAGATGGGTTTGCCCCTGCCACTTGGAATTTAGATTCATGTCTATTAGCTCATACGAGGAAGTTTCAAAGTAGGAGTATGCTAGTCATCAAAATGTTTAAATTTGTGTGTTATTACCTTAATATTTGTTTTCATTTGAAGCATTTATTTTCTTGGTCAGTGAGAAGCCATCATATACAGTTCCAAAAATTTCTCTGTACAGATTTTTTGAGAGACACTTCAAACCCCAAAATAAACATTTTTCTTAACTCTGTTAAATGGTCATTATTCCTAGAAGCAGTAGTTATCAAAAGGTAGTCCCCAGAGGGGTAACATCAGCATTATCTGGGAATTTGTTAGAAATGAAAATTATCAGACCTTAACCAGAAGTACTGATTCAGAAACTCTAAGAATGGGGTTCAGTAATCTGAGTTTTAATGAGCTCTCCAGATAGTGGTCGGTGGGAGCCACTAATTATAAAAATAAAGTAGTAGGATTGAAAGCAAATTTGATATTCTTATATGTAGGACAATAAAACAGTCATCAGAAGTACCAGGAAAATCAAGTCACTGTCACATGTGCCACATTAACTAACTTTATATAATTAGTTGGCATAGTAATAGTTTATAACTTTGTAGTGCATTAATGTTACCAAATTGCCTTCAGATACTTCATCATATTGTTTTCTCATAATAACCCTCTGCGTTAACTAGCACAAACAAAATATTGTGTCCTGTCTATAAGAACACTCAAGATTTTGTCAAAAGGCAACCAGTATAGAGATGGTATTAGAATCATCTTCTGTCTTGGTCTCCTTGAAATTTGCTGTGGTACAATAAGACTCTTATGAAAAGGGACTGATTTAAAATATAGCATGTCGTTTTCCTTCTGCATCAATATTTTTATGTTTGATTATCACATTTAATATTAAGTGACATATTAAAGTACATCAGAGAAAATATCTTCACATGTTAAAATGTCTGTGTGCTGCACTGTGTAAATTTTTAAGAAAATTAACCACCTATACCCAATAAATTAATGTCCATTTAGTGTATTGAGGTTTTGACATATTTTACAATTGGTAACAAAATGTATTTCAAGAAAATGTTAGTCTTTAGCTTTCCTTTGCAGGCTAAAACTCAAGTCAAGTCTCCATTGTTTTGTTAACTCATGAGGTATTTTGTTGAGTGCCTATTTTATAGCATGTCCTCTTCTAGGCACTAGGAAAACAAATGCCATGAATCTTGCATTTTAAGAGCTTCCTTTACCTAGAAACGAAATAAACCCCAGGCAAAGCTAAGCCACTATCATCTTAGCCTGCAGTTTGGCAATAAGTTCCTCAACTGTCTTTCTGTGTTCTTTTCCCTGCTGCAATAGAAAATGAACCTTTTCAAGCATAAATGAGATTATACCATTTCTTTGCCCAAAACCCTGTAGAAGATTTCCATTACATTTAAAGAATAAAATCCTAGTATTAGTCTCTGACATACTTTGCTTTAAGTATCTCCTTATTGTTCCTTCAACATACTAAGCCTATGTCCAACTCAAATCTTCTGAACTAGCTGTCATTTGACCTGAAACATTTTTGCCCTAAAGATTTGCATGGCTCATTATTTTATTTCATTCTGTTTTCTATTCAAATAAGCTTTCTTAGAAAGGCCTTTTCTGACCAATAATTCTATGTGAAATAGTCCCAAGCACGCCCAATCCAGGCACTTTCACATTCTTTCATTTTGCTGCTTTTATTGTTCAAAGCACTTATCAATACCTGAAAGCATATAATATATGTCAATTTGTGCCTGTCATTTAATATTTTGTATTAAAATAATGTGTGAATAATGTATGAATTCTTATCCATTAATTGCTTGTTTATAATCCTTCTCTTCCTTAGTATTTGCATTCTATAAAGACCGAGATTTTTATCATTGTGTTTACCACTATATTCTTGACACCAAAAATTAAAAATTATGAACATACCAAAAATTATGTATGAAAAATAAATCACTTTATAATGAAAAATTTTAATAATGGTAATAAGTAGCACAAGGTACAAATATGCCCTAAATAACATTATTAGCAAGCATATGCAGGATAAATGGTTGGATGTGAATAAGCAAATAAAGACATAACAAATATGACAGGAGAGCTCCACTATACATTTACTAATCAGACATACAGTGATCTAGTAAACTGACATCATAAAATATGTGGGAGGTGAAATACAGTAAAGTATGTAGAACTATTAAATGAGATAACTAAAAGAATGAGGTAAGATTTCCCTGTACAAGCTCTCTTTGTCTGTCGCTATCCATGTAAAATGTGATTTGCTTCTCCTTGCCTTCTCACATAAATTTGAGGCCTCACCAGTGACTTGGAACTGTAAGCCCATTAAAACTTTCTTTGTAAATTGCCCAGTCTCAAGTATCTCTTTATCAGTAGCGTGAAAATGGATGAATACAGTAAACTGGTACCAGTAGAGTGGGGTGCTGCTGAAAACATACCTGAAAATGTGGGAGCAACCTTGGAACTGGGTAACAGGCAGAGATTGGAACATTTTGGCGGAAGGCTCAGAAGAAGAGAGGAAAATGTGGGAAAGTTTGGAACCTCCTAGAGACTTGTTGAATGTCTGTGACAAAAATGCTGATAGTGATATAAACAATAAAGTCCAGGCTGAGGTGGTCTCAGATGGAGATGAAACACTTTTTGGGAACTGGAGCAAAGGTGACTCTTGCTATGTTTTAGCAAAGAGACTAGCAGCATTTTGCCCCTGCCCTAGAGATTTGTGGAACTTTGAACTTGAGAGAGATGATTTAGAGTATCTGGTAGAAGAAATTTCTAAGCAGCAAAGCATTCAAGAGGTGACTTGGGTGGTGTTAAAGGCATTTAGTTGCATAAGGGAAGCAGAGCATAAAAGTTTGGAAAATTTGCAGCATTGACAATGGGATAGAAAAAATAAATCCCATTTTCTGAGGAGATGTTCAAGTGAGTGGGCTGCAGAAATTTGCATAAGTAATGAACAGCCAAATATTAATCCCCAAGACAATGGGGAAAATGTCTCCAGGGCGTGTCAGAGGTCTTCAAAGCAGCAGCTCCCATCACAGGCCTGGAGGCATAGAAGGAAAAAGTGGTTTCATGGGCCAGGGCCAGGGTCCCTGTGCTTTGTGCAGCCTAGGGACTTGGTGCCCTGCATCCCAACCACTCTAATCAGGGCTGAAAAGGGTCAATGTAGAGCTTGGGCCATGGCTGGAGAGGGCACAAACCCAAGCCTCGACAGCTTCCACATGGTGTTGAACCTGTAGGTCCACAGAAGTCAAGAAGGGGTTTGGAAACCTCCACCCAGAATTCAGAAGATGTATGGAAACACCTGGATGCCCAGGCAAAAGTTTGCTGCAGGGGCAGGGTCCCTCATGGAGAATCTCCGCAAGGGCAGTGCAGAAGGGAAATGTTGGGACAGAGCTCCCACACAGAGTCCCTACTATGCCACTGCCTACTGGAGCTGTGAGAAGGGGGCCACTGTCCTCCAGACCCCAGAATGGTAGATCCACTGACAGCTTGCACTGTGTGCCTGAAAAAGCCACAAGCACTCAATGCCAGCCAGTGAGAGTAGCCAGGAGTGAGGCTGTACCCTGCAAAGCCACGGGGGAAGAACTGCCGAAGATCATGGGAACCCACCTCTTATATCAGCATGACCTAGATGTGAGACATGGAGTCAAAGAATATCATTTTGAAGCTTTAAGATTTGACTGCCCTGATGGATTTCTAACTTGCATGGGGCCTGTAGCCCCTTTGTTTTGACCAATTTCTCTGATTTTAAATGGCTGTATTTACCCAATGCCTGTATCCCCATTGTATCTAGGAAATAATGAAGTTGCTTTTGATTTTACAAGCTCATAGGCAGAAGAAACTTGCCTTGTCTAAGATGATACTTTGGACTGTGAACTTTTGAGTTAATGCTGAAATGAGTTAAGACTTTAGTGAACTGTTGGGAAGGCATGACTGGTTTTGAAATGTGAAAACATGAGATTTGGGAGGGAAATGATTTGGTTTGGCTGTGTCCCCACCCAAATCACATCTTGAATTTTAACTCCCACAATTCACACTTTGTCATGGGAGGAACCTAGTGGGAGATGATAGAATTATGGGGGCGGGTCTTTCCTGTGCTGTTCTTGTGATAGTGAATGATTGTCATGAAATATGATGATTTTTAAAGTAGGATTTTTTCCTGTACAAGCTCTCTTTACCTGCTTTCATTCATGTAGGATGTGACTTGCTCCTCCTTGCCTTCCACCACGATTGTAAAGCTTCCCCAGCCATGTGGAACTATAAGTCCAATAAACTGCTTTCTTTTGCAAATTGCCCAGTCTCATGTATGTCTTTATCAGTAGGATGAAAATGGACTAACATACATGGCAAGGAACATCCTCTTCTAACATTTATATTTATATCCACTGATTACCTTGTAGTAAAAATAGAAAAATTTCTTATAAGAAATTAGAAATGTTATTTTTTTCAATTATATAGATGAATGAATAATAAATCTGGTTGATATACATGTCAGAAAAGATGAGGAACTTTTAATCATTTAACAAAATCTATGAAGGAATATGTATATATTTGTGTTTTTTTCTTGTAATACATGTTTAGTGCAGTAGGATCCTTTTCTCATTCATCATCAGAGTCCCCCCAACACGTAACAGATTATATTTTAGATAATTAGTGCTTAATATATAAATGATAGAATTGTATTTATCTATACTTTTATTTTCAAATGACATAGAGATCTTTTTCTGTTTGCCATTTGAGGTCAGGCACTTGCTGTCCTTTTGTAGTGGTAAGGCATTTTTCACTCTAGTTTAGTATAAGTCCTTAGTCTCTGGTGCTGTCAGCCTGTAGGTAATGCTTTTATTAATCATCAATCATTTTCCTCTTTCCTATTTATACAGGTCTTGTGTATGACCTGCAAGATTCTGTACAAGAAAAATGCCTATCATAAGTAAGGCACCAATTTTCTGGAACTATTACACTAGTGAATGATGACCTTTATTAAATGGTGGGCAATAGGAAAGCCTCCAAAACGTCTTAACTAATTTGTTATAAATAAACTTCATGTCTTGAAAAACAAATAGGGAAGCAATGCTTTCTGATAGTCATTATCCATGAATCAACATGAAGAAATATAACTAATCTTTAAGAAACAAAGTGCTAGTTCCAATATTTCTCACTTGGGTGTGGATATAGATGGGAAGTCAGTAACCCTGTAATGGTTTTGGAAATACTGCTTATTTGAATTGAAAATATTATTGACCAACATCATTATAACTTGTGAAGAATAACAAAAGAACATACGTTATTGCTGGCTTATTTCAAGGGGAGAGCACATGTATTCGAAAAGGATCCAGAGGGTTCAAGGCACACTGAAAGAAAGAGAATCATTGGTTCAAATAATTAAATTATTATTTCCCTTGGAAAGAGGTTGAAGTAGATATATTTCTTAATGTTTTGTCTGTTCTTAGTCAGACTCAAATATACTTTCAGAAATATTATTTAATGAATTAAAGTTCAAGTAGTATAAAATACACATCAAAAGTTCTAAGTAGTGCTATTAAAACTATCATATACTTATTATTAATACTTGTATTAATAGTAATAGCCTGAATAAGTAATAGTAGCAGTTCTTTAGTAAACTATATTTTCTGTATGTAGATTTAGTATATACATTTGCTGATATATCCTTCAGCACACCCATAACTGCTGAAATTTAGATATGGACCCTCTTTTTAATTTCCCTATTATGTAGTGTTAAAATTATTTCCCTTTTCCCAACCCGAAGGAATAAACACATAATAAACTGAAGAAATGTAGTGTGCACCAGGAAAGAAATTGGAAAAGTCATAATATATATCTTTAAGGAACAGTATAATAGCCTTATCATCTATCTGTTATATAATTTTCAATAATATTTGTCAATATCATCTTTATAGTTTGTGGCATATAAACATAGTGACTCACTTGAAAACTCATGCTATTAACAATGATCATAGCCTTCATGATTGAATAACCCATGTACTTGTCATTGTAAATAGCATTTTACACACGTTATTTCACTATGTCTCAACATATTACTTTGTGCTAGTTAATGTATCACTCTTTTACCAATAAGATTTTCTGGGAGTACAAGAGGTTACTCAAAATCCTGAAGTCAAATATTCATGGAAAAGTAAAGCAAGAATTTGAAACCTGATATATCTGACTCTGACTCTGCTGTCCTTTTTCACATTGTCGAGCTGTAGGACTCTGTAAATGTTTGTTATTAGGTGGGCATTTTTGGTATCCTCGGACTGTTTCATTGAGTGATTAGCAGTACCTTCAAAACACTCCAATGACCTCCTTGCTTCTCAATAGAAACAATCACTGAGGATAGTAAAGCTATTGCTTTGTGTAACCATTTTGCTAGACAATAGGAATGGGTAAAGCAGAACTCCATGGAGCCAAATTGATAATAACAGCTAAAAAAAATAAAGCTGGACGAGTGTCTTATTTTTGTAAAATTGGTATTGCTAGTTCAGGGTTAAGCAGGAGTTCTGAATGAGAAATTAAAGATGCATATTGTCCCTAGATTTTACTATGTATTCAGCTTAATTGGAATTTGCAACTAACACACTTCTTAGACATTTTCTTTGTTCGATGTAGAATCAAAGTGAACTATATAAAAAAATAAGGTGTGTTTGATGATTACAGCTGTAGGAGAAAAGTGTAACACTCAATTTTGGTAGATAAAATATCTCAACAATGTCTTGAAGCAGAAGTTGTTAAAGTCACCCCCTATACCTTTTGCCCACTTAAATTCTTTAGGCTGTGATAGACGTTTGTGCATTTTGAAAAAAATGTCCATTTCAGACACCTTCAACTCTCTTCTACCAGAGGATATCAGAGAAGTTGCTCAGCCACAAGCCAAGTGTATCCTGTAAGTAAAGGGAAGTTCACATGCTTAGGGACAACTGAGGAGTAGTAGTCAGTGGATAAGTTATTTCATTTCCTAAAAGATTTTTTTTGTGTGATGAGTCTATGTCAGGATCTTCATGGTTTCTTAGAGAGTTCTCCGTGGCACTGAGCAGCAGTAACTCATAGCAGTATCTTGATCATTAATATACACTTTTCTATGGCTTTTGTCACTTTCCTGTCTCACTTCCCCACTTCCTCACATGTACCCCCTGGGATTATGTCCCAAATACACTAAGTCTTTGTCTCAGTTTAGTTTTGGTGAACTAACTCTAAGACTGTTCCCTGAGGGATGCTCTTAAAGATTTAGGAACATTCTCTAATAAAGTGTCTTTCCCACTATCTTATTTAATACTTGATATGGTTTGCCTCTGTGTCCCCACTCAAATCTCATCTTGAATTATAATCCCCACGTGTTAAGGGAGGGGTCTGGTGGGAAGTAATTTTATCATGGGGGCAGTTGCTCCCATGCAGTTCTTGTGATAGTGAAGGAGTTCTCACGAGATCTGATGGTTTTAAAAGTGGTGGTTTCCCCTGCATGCTCTCTCTCAGGCCACCCTATGAAGAAGCTACTTGCTTCTTCTTCTCCTTCCACTATGATTGTAAGTTTCCTGATGCCTCCCAGCCATGCAGAATTGTAAGTCAATTAAACCTCCCTCCTTTAAAAGTTACTCAGTCTGTATATAGCAGTCTAAAAACAGACTGATACAATACTATCAACCGTTTATATTTTTCCTCCCTAATATACTATGAACTCTCCATGGATGGACACAAAACCTGCTCTTCTTTTCTCCTCTTCTTTCTTTCTTCTTTTCAGCATAATAGCTGTTTTCTCCTTCAACCTAGCATAGTAGCTGACACATATTAGGTATTTAATAAATACTTGTTGACTAATTGAAGTTCCCATCACAGCTGTGTGTGGTTGGTGTTTATTGGGTTACTTTGTAAAATGAGTTAAGTAACTTGCCCAGAATTACACTGAAAGTGACAATGGACAGGACAAGACTGAAATTCAAATCTCTCTATGTGTTCTTTCCACTATGTCCTCCAACAGCCTAAGCCAGAGAGAAAACTGTGAAGTTCTAATAGTCTTTTTTGAGATTCCAGTTTACTAGCTACCAAAAAGTTAGAAGATTGTTCACATTTGAAAGCTTTCAGATCTTATAAACCTTATGTAGTATTTCATAAGTATATGGAACCACTATGGTCAGAAAATGCTTTTACACAGTATACTTGTCATCCTTAGCCCATGTTATGCCCTGTAGATCACAGAAGAATACCTTCATTCACTTTAGTGTAAATGGTAACTGAAGGAAAAAAAAATAGAATAACTCTTGGGCCACTTCTCACCCCAAATTTCTTTTCCTAGAATTATTCCTTTGTATTTGGAGAGTGCTATACATTCTTTATTTGTAGGAGATGTCGAATTGGATGAAATTTCTATTCTCCTTCTACTTGATAAAGCATGAAAAGTTTATCAATCCCAGTAGTTATAGGGCTCTGGAAGGATCGTCCTTTTGGAAACCAAGCATCTGCCTAAAGTAAAAATATTAGGAGAATTTCAGGGTAATACTATTGCATATTTTAATGTATTTCAAATTTAAATATGTATGCTTTAACATACTTTATGTGTTCATAAATAACCTGATTTTCTAATTGAGACTAAGCAACCATACACGCATTTATTCTAGCAAGAATATATAGGAGTAACGTATTCAATAAATACCATTAGCAATGTAAATATATTTTTATAGTATTTAACTTAATTACATAAGCACCTAACATTAAATATATAAAGTAATAAATTAGTTTTTAAAACTTACTTTTATCAGTCTTACAATTCACCAAGTAATTTTTTTAACTGTCACATGCCCTTTCAGCATCACTTTCCTCATTACCACTGGAAGCATATTTCGAGTTAGATAACTCCCAGCTTCATTTTTATTACTGTCTAAATATGTAAGATACAACATTTTTTGAACCAACAGGATTTTTTTCTCAAGTTACAGAATATCATTCACGTAGCATGAGGGTAATTTCTTTTCTTTCATATTTTTTTTGTCCTAAGGATCTATATTTATGGTCTTTCAACATCATTCACTACCTCTGTTATCTATTTCTAAGCTGATCTTTAAAATGCTGCATTATTAAAATACCTCAAACTTGCAACAGTGAATTAATCCCTCTATAAATAGCTGTTAAATCTCTGTTAAAATTTTCTTCGTTTTAAAATTTTATTACTTATATGAAATTCAAACTACCATTATTTGAGATAATTTCAGGCTGTTGTGTCTTCCCACAAAAAAAATTGCTGTTCAGAATACAGTAATTGGGAGGGTGCCCTTTGATAAGAAAATATTTTAAGGATGAAAAATAACTGCTTTTCATAAGGAATAATTTTGGTACAAATTTATCTTTGTATTTGGGCATGTTAAAGAATGTTTATTTCCTACCTACAGTAGTCTCTTGGACTTATTTTCCTGTCTTCATAGTAAATGAAGCATTTATACCTTTTTTTTTAAAAAAAAGTTCTGGAATTAAGCTAAATATAGCAAGTTTGGTTCCTTGTGTTGGAAAGATGAATTATACAGATAGTTTTGCTTTACCTACAAATTTCTCTGTGTGTGTGTGTGTGTATCATGGGCATGTTCAACTATATATAAGTGATTTTATTGTATGTATGTGTGTATATATAAATGGGAAGGGGCAGTGGGGACACTTTGGAATATATTTTGAAGGATATTAAGATCTAGAATAGTCTATAAAGTCAGATAAAAATAGATATAGTGACATAATAATAATGGTATGATGCTATAATAAAAATAATGATAATTGTATACATGGTTTAAAAAATATAATTCCATTTGTATACTCCAAAGATTCATGTAATAGTAATAATTTGTTTATTTTGGCTAATTTTAATAGTTTGTGTGTTTTAAAGCATCACTTGGATAGACTCTTTCTTATAAAAATAAACGAATGAACACAACAAAGTCATATGGGTCAAATATTTACAACGCTTGACCCTAAAATAAAACATTTCCAGACATCATCATAGACAGCATTTTATGCCTTTTTTATTTCTTCCTGTTTCTCTGTCATTTCTTCTGTAGATGAACAAAAGCTGATAAGAAATTATGTCATTGCATGAAAAAATTCTTGAATAATGGTTTTTTTTAATTATCTATCTTTCAGTCTTTTGGATTCACTCAGTAAAAAGTTACAACAAAATCTAATCAAAAGAGTATTAAAAGGAAATTGTCACCCTCTTTTCTATGAAATGTAAAACAATTGGTAGTGTGTGTTTTGCAGTGATTTACTGTATATAGAAGTGGATGGGCATGCAGATATTTGATAGGTAGGGGTGATAAATATTCATAAATATAGTTAACACTAAAACATTTTCTTCTCTACTACTTATTCCACTTTACTTATTTCTACTTGCTGAAGTGGTAGACATATTAAAATATTAATTTTCCGCTTTACTGGAATGATTTCAGAGTCAAGTGCCATTAAAATTCTGAATGTAAATATGAAAAAAAAGGATATGGCTCACACTAATCCTCCTCATTGGTTTTTTAAAGTATTTGCTTTTTTTAAAAGCTACTATTTTGAAAATTTTAATTGCTTTGAGAGATGTATGCAGCAGCCAGAAAAGGTGTCACAGTCTTGTGAAATACTGTCTGTCACTGAGAAAGCATTGGATAGTCCCCTACAATAAGCTTGTAAAACAAAGGGCAGCTTTTTGGAGGCAGGGCAACGTGTGATGGTCAAGGCCATATTTCACTGCCAAGTGCATTTCATGCACTTCCTAGTAGTATTCCCTTTCTTAAGTTACTATATATTTTCATTAGGGGGACAGGCTAAAAAATTCCACTCAGGGCAACTGTGTTTGTGAAGCGATTGTTCATCCTTATCAGGCTTTAGAGCACTGACCAAAAGTAGGGTTAAAAGCTCCGATGAAGAGGTTTGTCATTATCACTGGCCAAAGGGGACTCTAAACTATGGATTATGTATTTAACCTGATGTGAAACAGATGTCATGATTTCCATCAATTGTTCTTTTATGTCTTATGATTTTTATCTTCCTTACTGCTAATTGGAGTTGGCGTGTTGATTATGACATCACATAAAATCTATTGCTAAACCACACAAACACACACACAAATACACGGTAAATGAATATACCGAAGCTATTTTAATAAATGATATTTTAAACAATCTAGACCCTTTCCCAATATTCACTGGGTTACTGTTTCAAGACCCAGCCCTTCAGTGTCCATGTCACCTTAGGGCCCTGGTATACCACAATGGCAACATAGAATATTTAGTTATTGACCACAGACAGATAGTGACACTTCTGTTCTATGGAGAATAGCCATCTTCTGCACTAAATCTCACTCTGGAAAACTTAACAAGGGTTGAGAGGGGAGCTTCCACCCAATACAATAACAAACAGCTCCCAGCTCCTGTGTTTCCCTTCAGTTCATCTAAATACAACCTTGGTTTCCTTGATAACAAACAGCAAAATCTTTCTGAGCTCTAAGCAGTTCTAAGCATTTTGCATATATTAATTAATGTACTACAGCCACCTTAAGGGTCAGATAGTATTATTATTTCCACTTAAGAGAGATATTAAGTAATTATCTCATGGCCACACAGCTACTAAGAAATAGAGGAGGAATCCAAACCCAATCAGCCTGCCTCCAGTATTCCTGCTTTTAGCCATAGTGATATACTGTCTTGCCTTAACTATGGAACACAGAAGAGACACTCCTTATATTTTGTCTTGATAATATCATAGACACTTATTTAAGACTTTTGATTTTGAATATCACTTTATAAAGATTTAAACTATGTCAGTTTAGAGGATAAAAGACATTAAAAGTTTGATAAATGAGAATTACTTGGGAAAACAAAAATGACAAAAGAAACTTCTTTATGATGATGTAAAATATTCAAAATTATTTATCCTTTTGGAGATAATGGCAGTTTCCTTATCACCACATAGGAGAGAGTGCTCAAATTTTATTTATTTATTTATTCCTTTATTTGTTTACCTCTTTTTGGATCTTACACTGTAGTTGAATGTTAGATATCATAATGATTAATATTAGGTGTCAATAACATCATGTATATGCAACCCATATTTGTTAGTTCTTTTATCTATTATAATAATGTTTGAATTTTTTCTTCTTTTCAAAAGATTACCATATAGTACAAGAATTATTATAATCAATGTTTGGAGGAAAAAATATCTTATGCCTTATAAAAAAGCTTTAAATAAATTTTTTAAAATTGTTCTTAGAAATATCAAAGTTGTCTACTGCTGCATAAGATGTTGAATTCAGTCACTGATATTAGTTAAAATATTATTCACTCTGACATCAGTGATCCAGCTCTAATTAACTCACTATAGTTCATCCTGGATGTAATTAAATTAATATTGATCTTATTAATATTAAGATTACAGCTAAGGCTACATTCACATTATAGGCACCTTTACCTCAAGGTATATCAAACTGTTTATACTCCTTAAATATGTCATGTAGTATTTCTTGTTTTACTCCTTACAAAATTTTTCCTCTCCTTAGAATGCTTCTATTTCATTTATTCATTCTGCAAGTTTCTCATATCCTTTAAAACTTAATTCAAGTTTCAATTTATAATGAACTCCTGATCTCCTGTCTGAATTATATTACCTTCTTTTGTGATCTCAATGCAGGATAGTTGCTGATTTAGTTATCCTTCTTCATCACAAGAATGTAATGCTTTAGGAAAATATGCAACGTATTTTATTTGACTTTACACCCACAGTGACTATCAAATGACACATTCATATTATAAACAGATCTATAAATGTTAAAGTAGTAGCACAACAACAATTAGTAAATGTTTATTTTTAATTTATATATAATATAGTAAAACAGTTGGAGTAGATAAAATTCTAATGTATCCAGGTTTCTACCCCTTTCCTCTACATACATTGTATAATCTGCTACCCTTCAATAAGGATAGAACCTGTGAATAGGACGAGATAGTCACTGTTGTGATTATATTACAAATATATGATGTCACCCTTAGTAGACTAGAAGGTGGCAAAAAGACTCATTCTAACTAATCTAGAAGAACCACAGTAGCTATGCTGCAGACTGCCGATGGGAGCCAAGTGGCAGGAAAATGTGCGTGGCCAATAATAGCTAAGTGTAATCATTGACCAACAGGTAGCAAGAATACAGATGCAAGGAGATGCATTGTGCCAAGATAAATTTAGTGAGTTTGGAAGAGACTCCTGAGCCTGAGATGAGAGTTACAACCCTGGCTGACCCCTCCATTTCAGTCTGGCAAGACCTTAACAGAGGACTTAGACAACTTGTACTACACACCTGACCTATGAAAACTGTGCGATCATATATATGTGTTGTTTTAGGCCACTGTGTTTTTGATAATTTGTTACACAGTGATAGAAAACTAGTGGAAGGATAAACATAATTTAAAAGGCAGGGCAATTAATATACTTCAAACCCTTGTGAATAACTTAGCTACCTTTCATCTAATTTATGTATGTCCCACCAATAGATTGTTCCAAGTTACTGTCACAGTGTCTGGTTCCATAAGCTTCCAACTTATATAAAATGCAATGAAGAATACTGATATTAACTATTTGTTAAAATGTGTTCATGCATCTGTTTGTTTATATGTTTATTTATTCATTTTTATGTTTGTACTCAAAACAATACCTTTTAAGTAGCCCCTAACATATATTGGTAAAAGTAATTCCCCAGTAATAACAACTTGTTAATATTATTTATGAAAGGGTATTACATAGAGCTGATTTGATTATTACTTTCCCCCTGCCCCAACTAAGCTTAGAGTTAAAATACGAACCATGGAAATATAGTAAATGAAAGTAGATATAAGAACTGCATTTCTAATACAAGTGGCTGAAATAATAGATTACCATGATTCCTGGCATTTTCCTTTCTGAATATTTAAAATAATACTAGTAATATTTTCTTTCTGAGATTTTTTTAATCTGAAGGAAGATGACTAAATGACCACTGTAATGTCCTCTTATTTTTAGGAGATTTTCTTTTATTCCTCTAAGAGCATTGCAGACAACCTGGTAACGCCTTATTAACACATTTAAGAATTTAATAAACCCAACTAATGGTTTAGTAGCATCTGTAACATTTTATATGCTTTATCTGTATGATCAAATAGAAAGATAGTGTGAATAACTATTTTGCTTGTCTGAAATTCAGAAAAGCTTCATGAAACAGAATGGTATAGTGTTTGTGAATATGTTATTGGTGTTACAAATAGTTGTGTTGGATTTCAAGCTTACCAATCAGCTGTGTGATCTGAGCATTACACTTCTTCAGATTATGATTCTTTGCAAATTGTATATAATTAGTATCTATATCAGAGAGATCTAAAATAAATTATAATAATTATTAGAATAATTGTTCCACAAATTACATTGATTGTTTAATACATATCATTTTGTTATCATGCTCTAGTCATTTATCCATTACTTTTCACATTTGTAAGAAAAAAATACAAATTGCAATACTTTATTCCTCTCAAATTCATGATTACAGATAATATTTGAAGTGAATATGGAATTTGAAAATATGAAATAAATGTGCTTATAATGGCAATTATTGCATTATTTCATATCTAGAAATTTTAAAATATAAACTGAATACTACATACAACATTGTACCTATTAAACATTTTGTTTGTTTTATACAATGAATACAAATTGAAAAGAAGAAATCAAATTAAGTTGTGTATTTTGGTAATAAAGTAAAATTCAACAGGACCATTAAATTCAATTAATGTAAACATGGAACTATAATAGCTTTCACGACATTTGGAACTTTTCTCACTGAAAGAATATATTTTATAACTTAAGTATATGTTCACTTTTGTGTAACAGAAACAAAAGTTTCATGAAACAGTACTTAATTTTTTTGCAGCTCAAAGATGTCTGCATATTTTTAGACATGCTTCCTGGAATTCCATTCCTAGAGACAAGAGCCCCATATCCCCTCTCTGTGACTCTTGGTTGGCTCTGTGTCTGCTCTGACCAATAGAACATCGTTGAAGTGATATGGTGCCATTTTTCTGGCCCAGGCATTGAGACTAGCTTTTTCTTTCTCATGGCTCTTGGAACATTTGCCCTTGATGCCCTTGGCTGCCATATTTCCCAAGGCCACCAAACTGTGAGGAAGCCCAGGCTGGCTATATGAAGAGTCCATGTGGGCAGGGATGAAGAAAGAGAGAGAGAAGATAAAAGAGAGTGAAGGAGAGAGAGGGCAGTAGGCACAGAGAGAGAGAGAGAGCAAGAGAGAGATCTGACCAGTTCCTAGCTATTCTAAACCCCAGTCATTCATCTGCCATGTGAGGCACCCCAGCCCCAGATTATTGAAGTAGAAACAATTCTTCCTCAGGGCTTTCTGTCTGAATATTCTGGACTCACAAAATCAATAAAACACTAATGATTTTTTTAATCACTAAGTTTTATTATACAGCTTGTTATACAGCACTGGAAAATCAAAAGTCTTATTGCTACATAATTTAAGCTCTATTAATCTCAAAAAATGGTCTTCAACTACTAAATAGATTTCATAATGTATTAAGAGATTTCAACCTATAATTTGAAAAACACTACTATGGACTTTCTAATGAAGCAAAAACATGACATATATAAAATTAACTTTAAATTCTTTGTTTCCTTGGAGCATTTGCAAACAGAAGAAGAAGAAGAACAACAACAACATGGCATTCTAAAGCCTAAATCTAATGTAGTTTAGTGGAAAGTGCATGGGCTTTATTGTAAACAAAACAAAACAAGAAAATCTGGCCTTAGTTCTCTCTGCAGATTTCCTGTCAAAATTCCTTCACTTCTCTTACCTTTAATTTTTTTGTTATAAGAAAAATTACATAACTATTGTTACAAACATGAAATAATGTAGAAAATTGAAAAGCATCTCCTCACATTTAATATGAAGACATATACATTAGTTTCCATATTATCCTCATTTAAAAATAATGATAATAAAAATAAAGTTACTACGTTTTAACTATGCTTTGTAAATATCACCACCACCAGCATCACAAAACAGGCAAAACCTCAGAAAATATCCCTGTGTTGTTTCAGAAGTAAATAATGGCTCTAGATTTGTTGGTGAAAATCATATTAAATGAAAACTATATTTACCATTCTCTCTGATCTCCAGGTAGGGGCACAGTTTAAGGTAAACACAAATAAAATTAGAACAGGAAAAACTTAACATTAGCTTCCGCACATCAGATTTCTTTTTTTTTCTTTCTTCTGAGTTACAGTTTCTCTTCTCACTTTTAGGTGACCTACCCTTTGCAGTTGCTGAGTAACTAAATACACCTGGATGTAAGTATTGTATAATGTCTTGCCTCCAGGCTGTCTCCTTTAGCTCTAACAACGAAGTTTTTATTCTTTTACAGTTTTCACTGTGAACAAGTAGAGAGACAATACTATGAAAGCCTAGGGTACAGGCATGAATTAACTGAAATTATACATCACTTCCTCGAATGCCATGTATATGATGATTGCGGGTTTGGGGGACAGAAAGGAAAGCTTTTACTGACTGTTCCCTTAGGGAGGACAATCTCCTTGGTTTTGTGGTAGCTGGAGGGCAGTTTATGAGTGCTCCTGCAGAGAGAGAGCATGCCCTATTATTTATCTCTTTTTCCAGGACTTAGAGTAATAGGGCTATGACATCATTCATATCTTCTCCTAAGCCTGCCTCAGTCTCCTATAAAAATTATATTGTTAGGATTATAAATATAGGTGTCAAAAGCCAGACACACCAAGTTGTAATTGTTTCTCTGCTTATATGCTGATTGACCCTGGACTTCATTTTTATGACACTCAGATTTTTCATCTGTAAAATTAAGCTAATAATGCTAATCCTATACAATTTTTTTTAGTAAATAAGATAGCATTTATAAAGCATTTCTCTTAGAGCATGGAGAAGATAGATATTAAATATCATCATCTTTATTATTCTCTGTGTAACTGAGATCCAGTTCTTTTTGTTTATTCACTAATCTGAGCAAGAAACTGGAAATAACATTATGAAGCACTTACAATATAATCAGTGTCATTTTAATAATTAAGATATGTGAATTATTTAAGTATTATAACAAATCTTTGAAGTAATTTTATTATTTCAAATTTTTATATGAGGAAATCAGGGTGCTGAGAGTCCCATAGCTTCATAAGTAAATCAGGCCCTTTCACCAAAATATGTAACTTCACAACTCCTGGTCTTCCACACCATACTTCCCTTCCTCCATTTTCTCCCAGTATGTATATTTAAGACAAGATGTATTTTATGTTTTGGAGAATAATTTACAAAACTTAGAGCTGTATATAAGGGACTTTTATTACCTTTTTATTCTTCAACTCTTTTGGCATTTAAGAGAGCATCCATTTTCCTACAATGATGCTTTTACTACTGGCAAGTATATTTATTTACATTTTAATGAAGGCTCCAGGTATTGAATGCTTCTTTATGTAATAAAGAAATTCAGGTGAAGTAATATTTATATGATTGTTTTAAAATACTTTCAAGGAACATCTCATCTATCAATCATTTTATCTAATTCTCACATCCATCCTGTAAAGTAGGCCCAGAATATGTAATTCAACTTTAAAGAGTGGGATTGAAAAATGCAAGATACAGTAAAATCAGCTAGACTAATTTGATAGATGTAACTAAGGACTTACTGAGAATCAAAATCAAAGCATAGGTATATTGTATGCTAGTCTTTAGATGAATTAACTTATGTTAAGTATATTAGAGGTGGTCTTCCTAAACAAGACCATGTCAAACAATGAAACACTATTTTCCTTTTTAAGTAGCTGCGTTGGAACATCCAAACAACAGCCTTCTACTATTTATTTGCAATTAAAGAGTTCTCTAATCTATTAGTCTGAATTCTCCAACAAAAGGGGAAGAGAGCTGGTGGAGCCTGGGAAAACCATGAGTCTAGAATGGATATTTGACCCCTGTGAAGGAGAGAAGGAAGGCAAGAAGCCAAGAGAGAAGTGTGGAAGGCAGGAAGGAGGGAAAGAGGAAAGGAAGATAGGTTGTAGGTTGTATTGCAGTTCTAAGAATGTTTGAAGAAGCCTGATGAGGAGCTAAAGCAGAGTAAAAGTCTTCCCTTAGATGCTTTAGAGGAGTCCTGCATCTCCCAGCAATAGACCTGCCTTACTATCTTCAGTGGGCTCCTCAGTCTTGTTGGCTGGTTGCAGCCCTTAAAAACCATGGCTTTGGTTCAGATGAGATGGATTTCAGAGCACTGCAGCTTGGACCAGTGATCACTTACACTTCCTGCAGAGGGGAACCTTAGAGGAGGATTTCGTGGTCGTCACAGTGAGCATGGCCGGAATGTTGAGAGTCACCTCATTTTCCTTGCTTACTTGCAGTACTTAAGAGCTTTAGAATTAGACCGAAATGAGATTCTACCATTGTGTCATTGAGCAGTTAACTAAGCATTCTATGCTGGTTGATAGTAATCTGTAAGAATATTTTGACTTCTGTCCCTACATCTTTCAAGTGTGAGTAATAAAACCTACCCCATAGGGTTGTGGCAATCAGAGACAGTATCGGTCCAGGACTTAACACTCATCAGGTGAATAATAATAGCTATGATTACAATTGAAACTCTCATAACCAACTTCTGCCTTCTTTCTCTCCATTTACTGTTGCCTCTTGCATGCTGAATACTCTAATATTATACTTCTCTCTAAAATGCACAAATTTAGCTATATAAAGACCAAGGATCTTTTTTCCCCATATACCATAAACCATGTAATTGGATAATTTAATTAAACTCTGTATAAACTGATTTGTTATTATTGTGAAAAAATAGTTATTCTATTTTTATTAAAGTAATTAATGCTTTGGAAGGCATTATAAAGGCATCTCTAAAAATTGAATGTGAATTAGTAGAACCAAAACATTCAAAAGATTTGAGATAAATGAAAGCCTAGGATTCTGAATTTGGAATGCTTCACAAACATCTTTAATTTCTCACTTCACTAAAGAAAACAAACGAATGAACAAAACCTAGGAATTGTAACAGTGTGTTCTAGTTGTCCTTGTGAGACAGATCAAGAGGAAGTCAGTAGCCCATGCCCCAAAACCTTTTCTTCCAATAATGAATGTACTCTATTATTTTCAGTTAAATTGTTTAATGCCTGCATATATTGTTTCTACTATTTTTTCATGAACCTCAGATTAAACTGACTTCTATCAACAGTAACAACTTTATGATTTTGTTGCATAAAAGGGCTTTTATTCTATTACAGTTTACCCCGTTACAGCCATTTATAGAACAAGACTGAAAACACCTGCCTTCTTCAGGTAGTTGCTGTAAGATTAACTGAGATTGCTTATATAAAAGCATTAACTGCTGTATCTAGAGCAAATAATATGCACAATAACTATTATTTTGAACCTTCCTCTGATTCTTCTCTTTTTTTCACTTCCTTACTTTTCATTTCTTCTATGCTTCTTTTCCCCATCATTCCTTTCATTCTTTCCAATGCTCTCTTACTGTTTCTGCTGAAAACACTAATTTCAAAAGTTTAATTCTACCCTAATTTAGTTTTCTACCACAATGGTGCAATCAGAAGGAAATACTGATTAGATTAAATCAGAAATGGGGTTGCCCATTTAAATTAAATACCACATAAGAGCACACTCACTCTTTCATTTCCTAATGATGTTCAATAACTTCGAAATTATATAGGGAATTTTTGGTGCTTCTTGATGAATTTATGGGAGAAGGGTGTAGAACACCAATTTCCTTTTAAAGGTTTATAGTTTTCAAGAAACAACTTACTTTTATAAATCTAATCTTGTAGCCTTAAGCACTGCTTTGGAGAAAGTGTTTAAAATTAACAAGTGAAATTTATGTAAAAATCAACATTTAGAGCACATGTATGGTACAATTTATTAACTTGGTTTAAAGGAAATCAGGTCCATTAATAATCTAGTGAGACTAGTGTGTGGGGGGAGATACCCTTTAAAAAATTCACCTTAATCAGTATTTAAGGCGTTTTGTAAATATCTTCTTGGAATCGAGGCATCTAGAAAGAACTCAAACATATGGATGAAATGCAACAAAGTTAATTTGTGTCACAGTCATATAACTGAAATTTATTTTGCCATAAAATACTTAGAATGTGATTAAAGATCATATTTCTAATGCATATAACAACAGGCCTTTGCTGAGGCCTGTAGAATTCATTGTGATAAATATCTTAATATCTTATGTGATAAGAGTACACTATGAATTTTATGAATTTTTAATATATGTAATATATATATGGCTTACTTGATTGCATTAAAATACTTCTTCTCGTGGCAACTAGTTCTTTTGAGGAGAAATTTCTGAACAATGATATTATCCAAGGAAGTGAGAGGCCATCAGTTTTAACTTCCAATGTGTTGGGTTTATATTGCATTGTGCCATTAAAAAGCCATTTTCTCTCTGTGATTCTGCGCCTCCTAATAGGCAGATATTGGGATATTTATCTACCTGGCAATATTCTCAGCCAATATTTGTCAGTCTTACTCTGCACAATTACAGCAGAAAAGGATTGGTTAAAAAAAAGAGAACAGAAAGTAATAGACCACAAAAAAAGTAAATATGTATGCCACAGAAGAGTTCATGTTTTCACTTTTCTATACTTTTTTGCTTACTTTAGGCATTTCTTTCATATGGTGAAATTTCTTAACTGTAACACATTGTTTCTTCTTCATCTATATGCAGGATTATTTTATGAATGGCAGCTTATATCTCTTCTTGTGAATGGGAAATAGAATAAAATGCAAAACAAAAAAAATCATTGTAGGGTTTTATTGATTTAAAAATTCATCTTCTGTCTTGAAAGTCTTCACAGACTTAGGATACTTAGATGAATGGAAGAGTGATTAAAAAAAGTCAACTTGGATATATCTTTTGGAATTTTCTCATATGATTTTATAATTTTAATTACTGTTCCCTCAGATCATAATGCCATGGAAAATGGAATATTCATGATCGTTATAAAGGCACATGTTATTAGGCATAAGAAATCTTTCAAAGTCAAAAATGTTATTTAACAGACCAGTGGAATAGTTTAGCTTGGATATTCCAAAAAGAAAGAATTGTAGCCAAGATAATGGCATGCCCCAAACTAACCATTTAAGGCATATAATATTGTAGTTCTTTATCAAATAGGAGAATTAGAATGTAAACAAAAAAAATGCATACATAAATATTCTCCCATCCTGAGGAATTTAGCTTATAAAACTATCTAAACAATAATAAAAGTTTATAGATTTATTAAATTAAATTACCATTTAAAGCAAAAGAAAAAAATTACATTGTCTTCCTATATCCACAAAATAATGAAAACAGTCTAGACATTAATGTAAAAGTCCTACAACCCTTCTTGATATAGTAGATATTTATGAAGTTAATATATAGTAACATATATAGGGTTTTTTAAATTTAAATTTTATATTTATTTCTTTAATCAAACTGTAATATAGTAAAATAGTATGGCCTTTACAGACAAATGGTTTCATATCTTGAGTTGTTTAAAGTAGTTGAGGTCTAAGATATTTGGTAGTCTATACTGCTATTACAGATAAATATAAGGACAGGAATAAATAGAAAGTTAATTATCACAAATATAACATCTCAGGGCTATGCCAGGTAAGCAGGGAGGTTATTGCAGGCAATCAGTAGAGATTTATATGTCTTTACATTTAATACTTGACTTCAAGTTTGCTCTGCACATCAATATCTCAGCCACCAATGAAAACATATGAGGAAACTTGAATGGGCTAGGCCAGTAAATGACATACATCACTTTTGCTTACATCCCGTTGGCTTTATATGATTCAGAGAGCCACAGCAAACTTTGAGGAAAGCAGAAAACAATACACAGCCCAATGTGCACAATCTCTATTTGATGCATAGTCCTCACTGTTAGGTCATGGTTTGATGGCTACTTCTGGTCTCAGTACATTTACACTGAAAAGACAAGTCTTCTAAACCTCTAAACTCAATATACAGCAGTGAACTGGGGAAAACATAGCCATACAGAAATAAACAGGAAAGGTAAGAATGGGAAAACACTGAAAACTATAAAGATGAAGAAAAGAATGATAATATTTTGTAGGACAGGTGTTATAAAATATCTTACCCTTGCAATGAAGGAAATTATTCAATTAGAGCATGAATATTGTCTCAAAGAGAAACGTTAGTGTTCTCAGTAGTGGCTCCAACATTGTCCTCTGAGTAGTTATTCCTTATTAGTCCTCATGGCCACATCAGTGTAAGTGTTAAGAATGTAATTTGCTTAGGGGCTAGTACAGCTTTTACGCCATGCTTTCTGCTGTTGCAAACTTGGAAGCCCAAGGTTTATTTACGCCTTAAACAATTAAAGACATTTTAGCCCGGGGTGGGGGTGGTCAGACTTCTTGTTTCTTCGGCAATATAATATACCTTAAAATCATGACAGATAATAGTCTATTTCCTTGTAGTCAGTTTTAGGTACTGGTAACTCACCCAGACTTTTCTCCCGAACATACTTCTTAAGTTGCTTTATTTTTCCTGTTTGTTGCCCCATTACTTTCTTGCTCTCACTACTTAATTGTAACCACAAGTAGAACATGTAGACAGAAATAGTCTTAAGTGATAAGATAAACCCCGTATCTGATATTTACCACAGACCTAAAAAGGATTTAAGAAGCCTTAATAGAACTTTGTTGCTCAAAGCCTTTTTCAAATTTATCTTCTACTCTTTAGGGTCCATCATTAGTTGTTTTTGCCAGACTTCTGAGAGACTTATTCTTCACTTTGCAAATGTATCAGTATTTTCTTGAGCTCATCTTTATACTGTAATATGATGCCAAAAGCAGCAAAAGCATCTACACTCACTAATAGTTTTCTTTTTCCAACTTTTTTTTCCTAGAGCTGTTCGTACATGGAGTGAATTTTATGTTTCTCCAGTTGAAAGTTTTGTAATATATTTGGCATTGTGTAAGACGGGTCTTCAGATTTCTAACCTGTAATGTTTTTCTCTTATTGGCTGCTTCTTAATCATTAAAACAAGACCACGTAGTTTACATTATTTTTAAATCAGCATTTTACTTTACCTCCTCAAAATAAACCTCAAATGTAATGCCTACATAAAACAGAAGTGTAATTCTTGCTGATTGATCCCCAAGAGTTGCCAGGCATGGTGGGAGGGGGACTATTTTTCTACTAGACATTCTTCAGAGACTGAGGCTAATGACATCTCTGCCATCATAAACATGTGGTTTTTAGGGTCATCATAACCAAAACCATTTCAATCAGATACAAGGATTAAGAGTAGAATTATATTCCTGGAAGATTTTCTGGGAAATATATGAAAGTGATCCATTATTCTACTCACATTCTAGATAGAATAGCATGAAGTAACATGGTCATACTTACCTTAAAGAAAGAAAAACTTGAATACAGCCCATTTGCCTATAAAGAACAGAGAGCTAGTGGTTTCTGTAACACTGATTTTGTAAAGTAAAAATCAGAATTATAGTAATTGCCTGGGTGAGGTAGCTCACACCTCTAATTCCAACATTTTGGGAAGCCAAAGCAGGAGGATCACTTGAGCCTAGGAGTCTGAGACCAGCCTGGGCAACAGGACAAAACCCCATCTCTACAAAATATACAAAACCACGTCTCTACAAAATCAGTTGGGCATGGTGGTGTGTATCTGTATTCCCAGCTACTCAGGAGGCTAAGGTGGAAGGATCAATTGAGCCTGGGGGACTGGTGCTGCAGTGAGCCATGATCATACCACTACATGCCAGCCTGGATGGCAGAGTAAGACTCTGTCCAAAAACAAACAAACAAATAAACAAAGAAAACCAAAGAACTGTAGTAATTAATTTGAAAATTTAAAAAATGATACTAGGGTTAGAAATAATGTATATGCATATGGCATTATTATGTACTCAAGTAATAATGTGTTTAGAAATGATGTCATTATTATTACCTAGGTTATTGACTGTATTTTATCACATCCAATTGAGGCTTTCATAAAGTCTCAAGTTAATGGATTCTTCACTGTGTAGTAATATATCATATGTAGATATAAAATGCTTGACTATTAAATTAAAATTTCTTCTGTTCACTAAATAAAAAGATGGAATTGGGTTCTTTAATAACAGACCCACAATGGAAATATGACTGTTTTCTTAGAAACAAGATAAAACTTTATCCTTTCCTTGTTTTGTATATCAATAAATTTTAAATGAACCAAATACTTAAAGTAAAAATAACATGTAAATGTTTTATATTAAATATGAGCAAATACTTTTTATAATCTATAATTGTAGAAGCTCTTTTCAAGCATATATGGAATTTGTACTAGACAAATATATAAAACATTTATACTGAAGAGATAATGGATATTATCCAGTCTGGTAAACATATAAAATAAGAAATACATAAAAATTAACAAATGAACAGAGCCTCAGAACCTTGTGGGAGAGCTTCAAGCATACCAATATATATATACACACACACACATACACATATATACACACACACACACACATATATATGGTATGTTGTATATATATGTGTATATATATATACATATATATGGTATGTGTGTGTATATATATATCTCTACACACACATATGAGAGACTTACTTAAAAGAAGAGAAGAAAGGCAAAAAGGAAAAAATAAGTATTTAGAGAAACAAAGAACAAAAATGTCCAAAATTTGATGGGAAACATTAACCTTCACATTCAAGAAGCTCAAGAAATTCCAAGTAGTATAAACTTAAAGGGATATATACATACATACATTATACTCAAACTATCAAAAGCCAAAAACAAAATCAAAAATCTTAAAGGCAGCGAGAGAAAGGTCACTTGTCATTTACTAAATACCTTTAACAAAATTAACAACAATTTTTCACATCAGAAGCAATGGAAACAAGATGCATGAAATGACATATTCAAAGTGCTGAAAATTAAAGACTGCTAACCAAGAATTATGTATCCAATAAAACTGTTACTCAAGAAAAAGGGGAAATTAAGACTTTCTGAGATAAAACTGAGAGAATTCATCACTAGCAGACTTAGACTAAAATATATACAAAAAGGAATCCTTTAGACTGAAACGATGTGATATTAGTTGGTAACCCAAATTCACATACAGAAATAAAAAGCACCATGGGAGACAGAAGTTGCATTGAGCCGAGATCAAGCCACTGCACTCCAGCATGGATGACAGAGTGAGACTTCCTCTCAAAAAAAATACCAATAATATATATTATATTGTCATATATCTATTATAGAAATATATATTATATAAAAATATATATATGACAATATGAGTTGCAACTAAAGTTTACTTATATTGTCATATATATGTATATATATGACAATATGAGTTATATTGTCATATATATACATATATATGAAAATATATATATATGACAATGAGTTGCAACTAAAGTTCACTTATATTGTCATATATGTCATATACATATATAGTCATATATATGTCATATACATATATATTGTCATATATATGTCATATACATATATATTGTCATATATATGTCATATACATATATATTGTCATATATATGTCATATACATATATATTGT
>CAUYLG010065284.1:0-23800 GCA_963573385.1 Cacajao melanocephalus | reverse complement strand
ATCTTCTTTCAAGGTTCTTAGTTTCTTTGCATTGGGTTAGTACATGTTCTTTTAGCTCACAGAAGTTTCTTATTATCCACCTTCTGAAGCCTGATTCTGTCAGTTCATCACACTCATTCTCTGTCAGGCCTTGTTCTCCTGCTGATGAGGAGCTGCGATCCCCTGTAGGAAGAGAGGCATTCTGATTTCGGGTGTTCTCAGCCTTTTTGCACTGGTTTCTTCCCATTTTTGTGGATTTATCCACCTATCGTCTTTGTAATTGCCGACTTTCAAATTGGGTCTGAGTGGACGTCCGGCTTGTTGGTGATGAAGTTTTTTCTGTTTCTTAGTTTTCCTTTGGCGGACGTCCCTTCCCCACAGAGCTAGCCCTTCCCGGGTTCAGCTGTGCTTACTGTGAAACTCTCAGTCCTCAGCGCTTCCAATTGCTGTTCTCTTTGTGGGGATGGGACCAGCCGAGCCCGACTCAAAGGGCACCCAGTCCCGTATATTCTGCACTGAGAAGCGCTGTGCCAGGGCACTGGCAAAACAGCTGCGCTGGCCAAAAGAGTCACACTGGTGACCCGTGTGGCTCCTCCGCTGGGTATCTCCCAGTTTGTGGGCAACAGAAATTCGTCTGGAATTGTGGCGTCCACTCGCTCTCTGCACTTTCACTGGGAGCTACAATCCTGAGCTGCTGCTAACCGGCCATCTTGGATCTCTCTCCTGAACTCATCCTTTTTTATGGCTGCATAGTATTCCATGGTGTATATGTGCCACATTTTCTTTATCCAGTCTATCATTGATGAGCATTTGGGTTGGTTCCAAGCCTTTCTTTTGTAAACAATGCCACAGTGAACATATGTGTGCATGTGTCTTTATAATAGAATAATTTATAATCCTTTGGGTATATACCCAGTAATGGGATTGATGGGTCAAATGGTCTTTCTGTTTCTAGATCCTTGAGGAATCACCACACTGTCTTCCACAATGGTTGAACCAATTTACACTCCCACCAACACTGTAAAAGCATTCCTTTCTCCACATCCTCTCCAGCATCTGTTGTCTTCAGATTTTTAATGATTGCCACTCTAACTGGCATGAGATGGTATCTCAGTGTGGTTTGGATTTGCATTTCTCTAATGACCAGTGATGATGAGCTTTTTTTAATGTTTGTTGGCCACATAAATGTCTTGTTTTGAAAAGTATCTGTTCATATCTTTCACCCACTTTTTGATGGGATTGTTTTTTTCTTGTAAATTTGTTTAAGTTATTTGTAGATTCTGGATATTAGCCCTTTGTCAGATGGGTAGCTTGCAAAAAATTTTTCCATTCTGTTGGTTGCCAGTTCATTCTAATGATTGTTTCTTTTGCTGTGTAGAAGCTTTTAAGTTTAATTAGATCCAATTTGTCCGTTTTGGCTTTTGTTGCCATTGCTTTTTGTGTTTTAGTCATGAAGTCCTTGCCTATGCCTGTGTCCTGAATGGTATTGCCTACGTTTTCTTCTAGAGTTTTTATGGTGTTAGGTCTTATGTTTAAATTTTTAATCCATCCAGGTTAATTTTTGTATAAGGTGTAAGGAAAGGGTCCAGTTTTAGCTTTCTGCACATGGCTAGCCAGTTTTCCCAACATCATTTATTTAACAGGGAATCCTTTCCTTATTGCTTTTGTCAGGTTTGTCAAAGATGAGATGGTTGTAGATGTGTGGCGTTACTTCCAAGGCCTCTGTTCTGTTCCATTGGTCTATATCTCTGTTTTGGTACCAGTACCATGCTGTTTTGATTACTGTAGCCTTGTAGTATAGTTTGAAGTCAGGTAAGTGTGATGCAGTCAGCTTTGTTCTTTTAGCTTAGGATTGCCTTGGCTATGCATGCTCTTTTTTGGTTCCATATGAAGCTTAAGGTGTTTTTTTTCCAGTTTTGTGAAGAAGATCAATGGTAGTTTGATGAGGATAGCATTGAATCTATAAATTACTTTGGGCATTATAGCCATTTTCACAATATTGATTCTTCCTAACCATGAGCATGGAATGTTTTTCCATCTGTTTGTGTGATCTCTAACTTCCTTGAGCAGTGATTTGTAGTTTTCCTTGAAGAGGTCCTATACATCCTTTGTTAGTTGTATTCCTGGATATTTTATTCTCTTTGTAGCAATTGTGAATGGGAGTTCAGTCGTGATTTGGCACTCTATTTGTCTGTTATTGGTACATAGGAATGCTTGTGATTTTTGCACACTGATTTTTTATCTTGAGACTTTGCTGAAGTTGCTTATCATCTTGAGATTTTGGGCTGGGACGATGGGGTTTTCTAAATATACAATCATGTCATCTGCAAATAGAGACAATTTGACTTCCTCTTTTCCTAACTGAATACGCTTTATTTGTTTTTCTTGCCTGGTTGCTCTGTCTAGAACTTCCATTGAATAGGAATGGTGAGAGAGGGCACCGTTGTCTAGTGCCAGTTTTCAAAGGGAATGCTTCTAGTTTTTGCCCATTCAGTATGATATTGGCTGTGGGTTTGTCATAAATAGCTTTTATTCCCTAACTCATTTTATGAGACCACAGCATTCTGATACCAAAACCTGGCGGAGATGCAACTAAAAAAGAAAATTTTATGCCAGTATATGTGATGAACATCGATGCAAAAATCTTCAATGAAGTATTGGCAAACTGAATGCAACAGCACATCAAAAAGCTTATCCATCATGATCAAGTAGGTTTCATCCCAGGGATGCAAGATTGGTTCAACATATGCAAATCTATAAATGTAATCCATAACATAAACAGAACCAAAGACAAAATCTACGTGATTATCTCAGTAGATGCAGAGAAGGCCTTCGATAAAAGCAGTTTAAACTGGTGTGGAGATGATATACCATTATAGTTTTGATTTGCATTTCTCTGATGATCAGTGATGTTGAGCCCCTTTTTGTACACTTATTTGCCAGTTGTATATATTGTTTTGAGAAATGTCTATTCATATCTTCTTTAAACAGATTTTTTTTTACAGATGATTTTTTTAACAGATGATTAGATATTTTCCTATAGAGTTGTTTGACCTCCAATATTCTGGTTATTAATCTCTTGTCAGATTGGTAGTTTAGAAATGTATTGTTCCATTCTGTGAGTTGTCTCTTAACTTTGTTGATTGTTGCCTTTGCTATGCAGAAACTTTTAACTTGATGTAATCTCATTTGTCCATTTTTACTTTAGTTGCCTGTGCTTGTGGGATATTACTCAAGAAATCTTTGCCCAGTTCAGTGTCCTAAAGAGTTTCCCCAAGTCTTAGATTTAAGTCTTTAATCCATTATGATTTGATTTTTGTTTATGGCAAGAGATATGGGTCTAGTTTCATTCTTCTGCATATGGATATCCAGTTTTCTCAGAGCCATTTATTGAAGAGACTGTCCTTCCCCCACTATATGTTCTTGACACTTTTGTAAAAAATGAGTTCACTGTAGATGTATGGATTTGTTTCTAGGTTCTCTATTCTATTCCATTGGTCTGTGTGTCTGGTTTTATGCTACTACTGTGCTGTTTTGGTTACTGTAGTTTTGTAGTATAATTTGAAGTCAGATAATGTGATTCCTCTAGTTTTGTTCTTTTTACTCAGGATGGCTTTGGCTGTTGTGGGTCTTTTATGGTTCTATATACATTTTAAGATTTTTTTTTCTATTTCTGTGAAGAATGTCATTATTGTTCTGATAGGGATTGCATTGAATCTATAGATTGCTTTGAGTAGTATGGACATTTTAAAAATATTGATTGTTCCAGTCCATGAACATGGAATATCTTTCCATTTTTTTGTGTCCTCTTAAATTTCTTGCATCAATGTTTTATAGTTTTCATCGTAGAGAGCTTTTATTTCCTCAGTTAAGTAAATTCCTAGTGATTTTATTCTATTTGTAGCTACTGTAAATGGGATTACTTTTTAATTTATTTTTCAGGTTGTTCCCTGTTGGCATGTGGAAATCCTAGTGATTTTTGTATGGTGACTTTGTACCCTGCAACTTTGCTGAATTTGTTTATCAATTCTAATAGTTTTACGTTTAAGTCTTTAGGTTTTTCTAAATATAAGATGCCAACAAGGATAGTTTGACTTGTTCTTTTCCTGTTTGGATACCGTTTATTTCTTTTCTCTTGTCAGATTGCTGTATCTAGGGCTTCTGGTACTATGTTGAATAATAGTGGCAGTGGGCATCCTTGTCATGTTTCAAATCCTAGAGGAAAGGCTTTTAGTTTTTTCCCCATTCTGTATGACACTAGCTATGGGTCTGTCATACATGGCTTTTTTATGTTAAGGTATGTTCCTTCTATACCCAGTTTTTTAATGGTTTTTTAATCTTCAAATAATGTGGAATTTGACCAGATGCATTTTTAGCACCAGCATAAATTGAAATGTTCATGTGGTTTTTGGCCCTCATTCTGTTGATATGATGTATCACATTGATTGATTTGTATATTTTGAACCATTCTTGTATCCCTGGGATAAATCCCACTTGGCCGTGAAGAATCATCTTTTTAATGTGTTGTTGAATTCAGTTTGCTGGTATTTTGTTGAGGATTCTAAATCAATATTCTTTAGAGATAATTAGCTTATAGTTTTCTTTTTTTAATATTTCTTTGTCTAGTTTTAGTTTCAAGATAATACTTCTGGGCATGTATAATGAGTTTGGAAGTATTCCATTCTCCTCTATTTTCTAGAATAGTTTGAGTAAGATTGGTATTAGTTCTTACTTAAATGTTTGGTAGAATTTGGCAGTAAAGCCATCAGGTCCTGGGCTTTCCTTTACTGGGGAACATTGTATTATGACTTCTAGCTCATTTGGTCTGTTCAGAATTTTTTTCATGGTTCAGTTTTGGTGCATGCTGTGTGTCTAGGAATTTATTCATTTCTTCTAAATTTTCCAATTTCTTGGCATGTAGTTGCCCATAGTAGCCACTAATGATCCTATGAATTTCTGCAGTATCAGTTGTAATTTTTCCTTTTTGATCTCTGATTTTATTTATTTATTTATTCTCTCATGTTTTTCTAGTTATTCTGGCTAAAGATTTGTCAGTTGTTTGCCTTTTCAAAAAAAAACAACATTTTGTTTTGTCAATCTTTTATATTTTCCTCATTTCAATTTTGTTTATCTCTGTTCCTATCTTTACTATTTCTTTCTTCTAATTTTGAGTTTGTTTTGCTCTTGCTTTTCTAATTCTTTAAAATGAATCATTAGATTATTTATTGAAGGTTTTAATTTTGTTTTGATGTAGGCACTTAATAGTTATAAACTTCCCTCGTAGAACTTTTTTTTCTGTATTCCGTAGGTTATCGTATATTGTGTTTATTATCATTTCTTTTACGACATTTTTAAATTTACTTCTTAATGTCTTCATTGACCCACTGGTCATTCAGGAGCATACTGTTAATTTTCATGTATTTATATAGTTTTCAAAATTCCCCTTGTTATTGATTTCAGGTTTTATTCCATTGTGGTCAGAAAAGATGCTTGGTGTTATTTCAATGTGTTTTGAGTGTTCAGAGACTTATTTTGTGATATTAACATATGGTCTGTCATTGAGAATGATATGTGTGCTGAAAAGAATGTGTATTCTTCAGCACCGTAGGACAGGGCAAGAAAAAGAAATTAAAAATTAAAAGAAAAGAATATGTATTCTACAACCATTGAATGAAATGCTCTGTAAATATCTTTTAGGTTTATTTGGTCCATAGCGTAGATTAAGTTTGATGTTTCTTTGTCTATTTTCTGTCTAGAAGATCTGTTGAATGCTGAAAGTGGGTTGTTGAAGTCTCCAGCTATTATTTTATTGGAGTTTGTCTCTTTCTTTAATAATATTTTCTTTACATATCTGGTTGTTCCAGTGTTGGGTGCACATATATTTACAATCATGATATCATTTTGCTCAATGGACCCTTTCATCATTATATAATGACCTTCTTTGTTTCTTTGTATCATTTTTGTCTTTAAATCTATTTTGGATGATATAATTATAACTACTTTGCTCTTTTTTGGTTTCCATTGGCATGGAATGTATTTTTCCATCTTTTTATTGGAGAGTTTATATTCAGTGTTGTTATCGATAAGTAAAGATTTCTGCCATTTTGTTATTTGTTTCCTGGTTTTTTTGTGGTCCTCTCTTCCTTCTTTCCTTCCTATCTTGCTTTTAGTGAAGGTGATTTCCTCTGGTGATATGATTTAATTTCTTGTTTTTTTATTTTTTGTGTACCTGTTGTGTTTTTTGATTTGAGGTTACCAGGAGGTTTGCAAAACCTATCTTATAATTCATTATTTTTAAGCTGATAGCAACTAAACACTGCTTGCATAAACAAATAAGCAAAACTAAGACAAATAAAAATTCTACACTTTAACTTTGTTCCCCACATTTTAATTAATTTTTTAATTTTTTTTCTTGTTTCTGTTTATATCTTATTGTTCTATGTCTTAGAAAGTTGTTAAAGTTAGGTTTTTTTTAATTGATTCATCTTTTCTTCTATCTAAGATAGAGTAGTTTACATACCACCATTACAGTGTTATAATAGTCTGTATTTTTCATGTACTTATTTTTGCTGGTGAGTTTTGTACCTTCAGGTGATGTTTTATTGTTCATTAACATTCTTTTCTTTCTGATTGAAGTACTCCCTTTAGCATTTCTTCAAGGACAGGTCTGGCATTGAAATTCTTCAGTTTTTGTTTGTCTGGGAAAGTCTTTATTTCTCCTTCATTTTTGATGAATATTTTCTCCAAATATAATACCACAGGGTAAGAATTTTTTTCTTTCAGCTTTTTAAATATGTCATGCCACTCTCTCCTGGCCTGTAAGATTTCCACTGAAAAGTCTACTGCCAGATGTGTTGGAACTCCATTGTATGTTATTTGTTACTTTTCTCTTGGTGATTTTAGGCTCCTTTCTTTATTCTTAAACTTTGGGAGTTTAATTATTAAATGCCTTGGGGTAGTCTTCTATGGGTTAAATATGTTTGGTTTTCTATAACCTTCTTGTACTTGGATGTTGATATCTTTTTCTAGGTTTGGGAAGTTCTGTTATTATCCTTTTGAATATGCTTACTTCTCCTGTCTCTTTCTCTACCTCGTCTTTAAGGCCTATTAATTTGCCCCTTGGAGGCTGTTTTCTAGATCTTGTATGCATGCTTCATTCTTTCATTATTCTTTTGTCTCCTCTGACTCTGTATTTTCAAGTAGCCCGCTAATTCTTTCTTCTGCTTAATCAGCTCTCTTACTGACAGACTTGGATTCAGTCTTTAGTATGTAAGTTACATGTTTCTATTCTAGAATTTCTTCATGATTCTTTTTAATTATTTCACTGAGTTTAATGTGAAGTCTCATAATCACTGCATTCTCTTCCTCTCAAACACACAGATTTCTCTGAGCTGTGCGGCTGTTGGGGCATAAGGGAGGGATGGCATTGGCAATTCAAGACTGTTTCCTATTCTTTTCAGTGATATGAAGTTAAAATCAAATACTGTGATCCTTACCTAATTTTTGATTTTTTTTTTTTTTTTTTTTGAGAGAGAGCGTCTTGCTCTGTCACCCAGGCTATAGTGTAGTGGCGTGATCTCGGCTCACTGCAACTTCCACCTCCTGGGCTCAAGCAGTTCTCCCAACTCAGCCTCCTGAGTAGCTGGGACTACAGGTACATGCCACCACACCTGGCTAATATTTGCAATTTTAGTGGACACGTGGTTTCGCTATGTTGCCCAGGCTGGTCTTGAATTCCTGGGCTCAAGTAATCCTCTCACCTCAGCCTTCAAAAGTGCTAGGATTATGGGCATGAGCCACTGTGCCCAACTGATTTTTGGTTCTTATGAAGGTGCTTTTTTGTGTGTAAATAGTTGCCGTATTTGGTTTTTTTGTCAAGGTGACAGTGGGTAGGGTATTCTATCCTGCCATCTTGCTCCACCCCTCCAAATCAATCTAACTCCCATTTTTAAAAAGTAAGTAAAGGTGAAAAAGGTAAGTTAAGTGGGCAAGTATACTTATTTAACTACCAAAATGTGAGGCTGTGTTTTAAATATTGTTCTTCTAAATCTGAATCTATTATTTATTCTACCTCATACAGATACATCAAAGAAAATGCCAAATGGTCCTCTGTGACAGTCCTGTGTCTTGTATAGCTTATTTTTACCATGTGGCAGCAACAATATCTCTTTCACTAATGTCGTCCTGTAGAGAACAACAACCTTCAAATATGGGGACAGTGTGAGAAATAAGCATTACAGATCATGCAAATAAGTAGAGCATCATCAAATTACAGTGTTCTGTATATGTTGTATAGTTTAATCATATGGTGAAAATATGTAGAAAAGGAGAAATAAAAAGCTGTATGGACTTAATTAGCAGCTCATAATTAGGGTTGGTCAGGGATATTTCCTGTTCCAGAGGGACTTGAAATCATACACTGTTCTGTGATGAAGGGTGAAACAGTTGAAGCATCTTGAATATGAGACCCACATACTATTCTAGACAAGGAAGTTCTCCATTGCTTATGTTACTTACCTGTAATTTGATTTTAACTTTAAGAAACTGACTGATACTTAAATTTGCATCTTTTTCATGATGTAAAAATCATGTATTTAACTTCACAGTTACTCAGATACTAATAATTTTATAATTATCTCATTCAGCTAGTGTTTTACCACCTGTCAATAGCTGTATCAAAAGAAAAGAAAACAAAATAACATGTAAATTAGATTTAGTCATTTTGCCATTTGTTGGCATCTCAGGTGAAAAGCTTTAATGGTATAGAAGTTTAAAGTTGTGGTTTAAAGTTAAGGTATTAGTCCGTTCTCATGCTGCTATGATTAAATACCTAAGACTAGTTAATTATAAAGAAAAGAGATTTAATTGACTCACAGTTCAGCATAGCTGAGGAGGCCTCAGGAAACTTACAATCATGGCAGAAGGCACCTCTTCACAGGGCAGCAGGTGAGAGAATGAGTGCCAACAGGGGAAATGCCAGATGCTTATTAAAACTATCAGATCTCGTGGGAACTCACTATCACAAGAACAGCATGAGGGAAACTGCCTTCATGATCCAATTACCTTCACCTATTCATGCCCCTGAGGCATGGGGATTCTGGGGATTACAATTCAAAGTGAGATTTGGGTGGGGACACAGAGCCAAACTGTATCACTTAAGAACTTTAAAAATAATGATATAATAGCTTATAGGGGCTCCTAGAAATAGATAGACAGAGGTATGGGAATCTTACAGATAAGTAGCAACAATGGGCTATAGAGAAGAGGAAGTGACGTTTTTATCTCTGCACTCTTTTTTTCTATATACTTTCAAACATTGTACTACATAAATGGCCTCATCTGTTATAGTACACTTTTATCTCTGGGTGAATTATAGCCATTATTATTTTTTTTAAGTAATGCTTTCCCCTAACTATTAAAAAAAAAAACAACCTTTTATCATAAAAAAAATTGGAAAATTCAGAAAAATGTAAAGAAAATTAAAATCACTGGGAGTAACCAGTATTGACATTTTAGAGTAATTTTTTTTTCTGAGACAGAGTCTTTCTCTGTCACCCAAGATAGAGTGCAGTGGCATGATCTGAGCTCACTCCAACCTCTGCCTCCTGGGTTGAAGCAATTCTCCTGCCTCAGCCTCCTAAGTAGCTGAGATTACAGGTGCCCACCTCCACACCTGGCTAATTTTTGTATTTTTAGTAGACGTGGGGTTTCACCATATTGGCCAGGCTGGTCTTGAACTCCTGACCTCAAGTGATCCACCTGCCTCGGCCTCCCAAAGTGCTGGGATTACAGGTGTCAGCCATGGCACACAGCCATTTTTGAGTAATTCTTATTAGTGCTTTTAATGTATGCTTATACATACACAAATATACATTTTTTAATATAAAATTGGGCTCATTGAAGATGCTGGCTGGGGCACAGTACTGATAATAATCTGCTCTTTCCTCTGTTTCATCTCCTGGCATGAAAACATCTACTCTTCCCAAGAGACTATCAGTGGGCCTTGGGGACCTGGTATATGAGGGTCTCAGGGCCCTATTATTAGCTGAGAGTTGGTAGAGAAGTAGGGTGTGAGTGATTCTGCATGTCCAGGGGCTTCTGCAAATGTAGTCATGAAGCAGATAGACCTAAACCAAAATGGGCAGGCACTCCCTAGAATTTTCACTCGCACTTGTGGTAATCCATGTGTGCATCCCAGGGAACTGAGATGGGACCCTCAGGTCCCTGGATGTGTCCACTATATTTCCTTTCCTGCTATTCCCTTTGTCCTCAGTGTGCAGAGATAAGCAGGAGTTGAGTGCTAGTCATTATATTTAGGAACTTCATTCTCAAAGGTAGTGATTACTGTCCTATTTTCCGTCCCTCTGCTTGAAACAATTTCTGAGAATGGCCTTAGCAATTTGGGTGTGAAAACATGTTGCCATCTTCATTCCTTTTTGCCCTACAGGGCGTTCTGTGGTCTGGGGAAATAAGCAGGTATTCTTAGTTGAATACACTTCTCTAGTCTGAATAGTCTCTTTCTCTACCTCCTTTCATTTTGGACTCTCCTTTTTGCCATACTCTAGAGAGAACGTGGAGGATGGGGCCAGGCAGAGAGCCTAGAGGTTAACCAGACATTTAGCCAGATCCACGTTGCTGCCACGTCACATCTTTCAAAGGCTGATCGCCTACTCAGATGCCTGCCACATGACCTGCTCCTCAGACATTTCTGTCCCTACCAAGGAGTTGAGGTTGTGGGCAAAGCTGGACAGTTTCTATGCCTTCTGTAGCACTTGGTAGGGGAGGTCTAATAGGGCTCAGGATGCTCTGCCCTTTGCTTTATTGAGAGAAGCAGGGTTGATATATAGCTTACTAAGTCTATAATTATGCTTTTTGTTTTGTTTACTTGTTTTTAGTAAGTTATTTTTTTCCTAATTCTAAAGGAAATACAGTTATGTATCACTTAATGATAGAGATACATTCTGAGAAACACATCTTGAGGCATCACAAAGAATGTCACAAGATGCACTTACACAAACCTAGATGGGCTGGGACAGCCTACTGCACGCCTAGTCTATGTGGTATGGCCCATCGTTCCTGGGCTGCAAGCCTATACGGCATTTATACTGAATACTGTAGAGCTCAAGTGATCCTCCTGCCTCAGCCTCCCATGTAGCTGGGATTATAGGTGCATGCCACTATACCAGACTGTGGTACTAGTTCTTAAATGTCAGTGTACATGAGAAGCTTGTTTAAAATTTAGATCTCTTAGTGATCTAAGAAATTGGAATCCTAGCCAGAGAGATTCCGATTCGATAACTCTAAAGTAGAGCCTAAAAATCTGCATTAGCAAGCATCCAAAAGTGTGTCTGATAGGGAATTTCAAGAAGTCAACAGTAAGAAACACATAAGAGAATATACCCCAACTAAAGTAAGAAATGAAATTTTTAAAAAGTGTTTTAATTATAACAAACACTAGTCACTAATCCAAATAGCTTATTTTCCTATTGTCTTCACTGCTCCTTATTAACCTGCACTTAACACAGTCCCTGTTGCACTCAGCCGAATAGTTGTCATGAAGTTTGTATTTTTTCTTTTACTTTTTCCTTCTTTCTTTACCCTCAGATGCTTTGGAGAATCCTGGTGTTACCTCTGTCACTTTTCTTTCTGCCATTGCTGTGAACACCCAGCATCTCCACGTCTCCTGATCTCTGGGCTTCTTGCTTTTCTCAGGGATGTGCAGCCTCTGTAGTCCTCTCTTCTTCTCATGGCCAGTCTGGTATGGTGGGACAGTCACTCACACCGATGTCACACTGAAAGTCTAGTCTGGGCTGCTGACCCCCCTCCCCAGGCAGATAACCCACTGTGGATCCCAGTTTCTTTATCTATGCCATGAAGAGTTGGTTTAAATTATATATGTAAGTGTTTTTAAAGTTCCATTTAAAGTAGAGGCACAGAGTCATTTTTGTCTGTTCTCAGCTGTTCCTAATTTATTCACCCAGGCTGCATAATATAACTGTATTCCTTAAATGTTATAGGACCTTATTTCTTATGAACATCTTGGAAGTGTTTAACTGAGGAAAAACATAGACAGAGTCAGATTACTTAGGGTTGTTGTTGTTGTGTGTGTGTGTGTGTGTGTGTGTGTATGCATGTGCTTTCCAAGAGAATGGAGTTAATGCCCTAAGACGTCCCAAACAGCTGCCAGGGAGGGACAGGAATGATGGGGTTAGGGAGCTATCTGGCCCTTGGCTCTTCCTGCCTCTGAGACATAGGTGACTCTTTAATGTAGAGGCTAGCAAAGGAAGAACCCTGTCCAATGGGCTGTGTGTCACAGAAACTTGGAATGTTCTCTGACAGCCTGTAATTTCTCCCCTTTCCTCTTCTTCTCTACCCTCCCTTAGGCTTCTTCCCCTTTTATTTTTGACTCTGGTTCTTGGTGCACATTGAAACAATGTATGGCTTAGGAATTTTTCAGTGATTTTGTATTTGTATTTTACTTATAAATATAGTTACTCCAAAAAAGTTTTCTAAAATGTGAGCCTCTTCTGTTGCATGGAGCTGCTAATGAGAGGACTTCGTTCTTTTGCACACACTGAGCATGGCTGCGTTCAGTCAAGTGGCTTCCTGGTAGTGGGTCTTACTTCCTTGGAAAGGAGGCTAAAGATACATGTCTGCTTTTAGAAGCAAAGTGGGAATCAAGAAATAACTGAGCTTCCCCCACTCATGGAGAGAGCTGCTGTGTTGTTCTCAGGATCTATTTTTTTTTTTTTTCCTAGAGGGGGAAACAACAGCCTGGGAAGGATGCCAGCCTTCAAGGGAATGTGTTTTACAAGGTGAAACTGTTTTAAGCCTCCATCGAGAACCTTTTGTGAGCCCTTCTGGTAATGAGTAATCATTTCAGCAAAGTGAGAATATTTAGAATAGAAAAGGTATTGGGGGATCTTTTCTAGTCTAAATGGGAATAGTCCAAAGGAAGCATAGGAAACAAGAATGAAATTATTTTACTGTCCCTTTGGGCCTTGCTCTTATAGACCTCATCTATGGTGCAGTAAAGAAAAGGGCCTGCAGTGGAGGTAGAAGATATGTTTGGGCTCCTTCATGACTGTTATTAAATCAGCAACCAGTGTGACTGGGCCTAAGTCACTTTCCATGGCTACACCTGTGTTTTCATTCCTCCAGGGCTAAACCCACTGATTCTAACTTCTAGTAGTTGAAAGTTTCACGGAAGTGTAAGAGCTTGTGGATTAAATTAGCCTGAAGAAGAAAAATTATCATCCAGTTTGCCCTCCTCTGAGATTAGCACATTGCTTCTTTGGGGGTTGGAGGTTGGAAGTGGTGGTCACAAACCAAGTGATCGTGTCTGAGCAGCAGGGAAGTATTTCTTCAACTAGAGGCTTAATGCAATTAGCATCAACAGTTGGATTTCAGTAATCTTAGTGTGATTAATCTGTAGCATCCAAAGGTTGTCTGGTATATAGTCTAAAGCTGTGATAACAGAGCACAGACTAAATTGGAGTAAGAAATTAGCAGAATAATGTTTTAGTACTGGCTCCTTTTCTTGTCTCTTTATATCTGAATGCAGTTCTTCATTTAAAAAAAAATTACATGTGTCCATAGTCCCTATATTTCTGGTTCTCTTCCTGCTGGTAGTAAATTATTGTTTTCTTCTGATTTAACTTCAGCTTGAAAATCATTTGTAAAGTCAATAAACATTTGAGATATTGGTCTTTTGAACCATCAGCTGCTTTTCATCAAGTCCCCAAGTATGCTAATGTTTTTAGCAGAAATCAGAACACTGAAAATAGACTTGGTTCTTCGTATTTTTATTTTAAATAGCAGAGTTAAATCTGTTTATATTACATTTTTGTGTTATTAATATAGTTGGACTTATGTCCATCATCTTTGGCAGGGGCAGGATGGAATGTATATAGGGTTTTCTAGCAAAGACTAAATTGTTCAGTGTATTTACCTTTTTTAAACAAGCAAAGATCTTACCTTTTTTTTTTTTTTTTTTTACCACCTATTAGGCACATTCCACTCTCTCACCCCACATTTCCCCATTATTATTATCTATTGTTTTTGTTGGTTTCACTTAAAAACACAAAAACTCATTATTTTAAATATTTTCATGTTCATTACCTAATACATATCATTGTCAGGCTTTCTTTTTTTTCTTGCATCTCACTTCCTGTAGTATTCCTGTCACTGACAGTCTGTGAATGGAAAACTCTCTCAGTCTTTGTATATCTGGAAATGCCTTCATTTTGTTCACAGACTTTAGTGATGGGTAAGCTAAGTATAGAATTCTGTACCCCTTTTCACTTTGAAGATCTATCACTCACTGCCTGCTGACATCTATTTTTGTTGATAAGACAGCTGTTGTAAGACTATTTGCTGTTCCTTTGAAGATAAACTATCTCCTTTTTCTTGGTAGCCAGTAAGATTTTATCTTCATACTTGATATACTATAGATGTACAGTGATGTCTTAAGTGTGGAGTTTTAAAAACTTAATCTACGTAGTACTCTTGAGAATACATGTAAGAACTCCTGTCTTTAAGTAGTTCTATAAAATGATCGGCTATTATATGTTAAATTTCCATTATCCCCACCCCCATTTCATTCTTCTGTCCCTGTATTAGATATATATTGGTGATGTAGTTTGAATATTTGTTCCCATCCAAGTCTTAGGCTGAATTTTAATCCATGATGTTGGAGGTGGGGCCTGGTAGGAAGTTGTTTGGATCATAGGGGTGCATCTCTCATGAATGGCATGGGCCATCCCCTTGGTGATAAGTGAGCTCTCACTCTGAGTTCACACAGATCTGCTAGTTTAAAAGTGTGTTGTGGCACCTCCTGCCCCTCTCTATTGCTTGCTCCTGCTTTCTCCATGTGATGGGCCTGCTTTCTCTTTGCCTTCTGCTGTGATTGTAAGCTTCCTGAAGACTCCCTAGAAGCCAAGCAGATGCCAGCACCATGCTTCCTATAAAGCCTGCAGGACCATGAGCCAGTTAAGCCTCTCTTCTTTATAAATTACCCAGTCTCAGATGTTTCTCTGTAACAGTGTAAGAACAGCCTAATACTATTGGAGTCATTCTTGCATTCTCCTTGTCTCTTAACTGTTTTTTCATATGTATATGTATGATTTGTAAATACACACTGATACTTATTTTTATCTCATAGCTGTATCAGGATAAATTCCTCAGTACTAGATCTTCCAGTTCACTCATTCTGATGTTTGTCTCCACTATTGGGTTTATTCCAGTGGCTATATTTTTTCATTTCTAAGGTATCACATTTTAAAAATCTTTATGAAGATATTAAACATAGCCTATAAATCTTAGTTTGTTCTGTTATTTTCATTTTTTCTGAAAGTGCTTATTCTTGTTAATTTTGTGGCTAACTTAGATGTTTTCACGTGTTTTGGAATTTTAATTTGCAAGCTTACCTTGCTTAACATCTGTTTTCTCCTCCTTGCTCCTCCCCAGAACTTGCCCCACCCCCATGGTAGTTTTGCAGCTGCTTCTGCATCTATGTCTGTGTTTTTCTATTTCTCTAGATGAGAAGCTCCATGTAAGTTATAACTTGCAGCATTTGTCAGCAACAATTTTCTTTGGTTTCCTTTTTCATGCAGTCTAAATCCAGACCCTCTGTTAAAAAATTTAAATAACAGAACAAATGAAAAGATTTATAAGCTGTGTTTAATGTACTCATTGTATTAGTCCATTCTCACACTGCTATAAAGAAGTACCTGAGACTGGGTAATTTATAAAGAAAAGAGGTTTAATTGACTCACAGTTCCACATGGCTGGGGAGGCCTCAGGAAATTTATAATCATGGCGGAAGGGGAATAAGGCATGTCTTACATGGCAGCAGTTGAGAGAGAGCGTGTGAAGGAGCAACTGTCAAACACTTATAAAAGCATCAGGTCTTGTGAGAATGCACCCACTATCATGAGGAAAATGGCTCTTAGGATCCAGTCACCTCCTACCAGGACTCTCCCTCAACACATGGGGATTACGGGGATTGCAGTTCAAGCTGAGATTTGGGTGGGGACACAGAGCCACACCATATCACTCATAATGATTGTTTTAATTTGATACCTTGAAAATAAAAAAACCTTAACTTTAGGCCCATTAGGCAGTTCCATGGCTTTAGCTCTGCCTCCACACTGTGTGCCTCGGTTCATGTAAGTGCTTAGCTTGTTTGATGAGTATAGTTATAATTTGGAATTCTCTCATTTTATATTTTACCTGTCATTGCCTTATCTTTGAAGAAGGCAAAGACTTTTAATGTAATCTCTGGCTCTGTGATTTAACTTTGGTTTTCATTACATAGCTGTAGAAGGAAAATAACAACTGCCCTTCCCATCTGTGAAAGCACTTTGTAAATAAAAAAGGCAAGGTGTGGCCATTTGTATAATTAATGTAATTGGTGTCACATTTTACCACTACATTCTACCTATGGAGTCAAGGATGTTCAAGATGGGTGTGTGGCATTCTGGGGGAATGAATAACTTAGGTGATAATAGAATTAAACATCCCTAAAGTTGTCTGCTATACATTGTAAGTGGTTTAGTCCACAAATGGCAGAGTGTTTTCTACAGGTAAATGGATTGTGACTGTATATTTACTTTTAGAGTTGCATACAATGAAAATGAAATTGTTTTTCATGACAGTAAAGCTGGCTCACTATTCACTGGATCATTCAGTTTTTCTTAACTCTACTGTTGCTTTTTAAACTCCGTGATGGTATCCAAAATGTAACTTGCCGTTTGCTGCTTAGGTACTTTATAAAATCTGTCTAAACTTAAGATGGATTTGCTCTGGATATAAAAGAGTTTATTAAACTTTGTCTTTCAGGTGCTTATTGCCATCATTGCATAATGTTGAAGGCCTAGCGAGTCATACTGTGAAGGTGATACCTTTTATCAGTGTTATAAACCATTTAGTTTGTATCTTCCTCCATCCCCCAAAAAAACCCCAAATCTGCTTGGTCAGATGGTAGGAATCAACAATAGAAGCCATAGCCTGAATTTGACCCTGGATACACAAAATGAAATGTTTTCCCCTCTTGTACTGTCATATTCTTTATAACAGACAACTAGAGCCCTGCTTTTCTCCTTTAGTCATTTTTTATTAATTGAAAATTTGTGTTCCTCTCTCTCCATCCTCTGGCACATCTGCTGGTGTCTAAAAATGCTCCATACGCATTTCCTCGTAGCAGAAAACAATGGCAATGTGTAGTAATCAGTCTCCTAAACTGAAAACAAGAAACAGCTTTCCAATTAAGAAAACACTGCACAAAGCCACACCCTTAGCATCACTTATAGACAGATAATACCAAAACACAAATAGCAGTGAATATATAGGGAAAAACAGAAGTAAGTTCTAGTGTTCAGTTCCTCACACTTATTTCCCACTTCCATTCGTTCCAAGATTCATGGAGGGCAAAGGCAGACCAAGAAAAACTGTGAAGATAGAAGAGATAGGCTAGTGACAGTGCCTAAGGGTGATTAGGAATGGCCACCAAAAAGATTAAATTTAGCCTAAATGTTAAAATGCTGGGAAAATGGCCAAGCAGATCAGAGCATGGAGTATAGGGAAGGTATTTTAAGGGTGCGTGATTTAAAGAGCCAACGGCCACATAGGACCAGTATCTGCCACATAGGACCAGATATACCATTTAAAGAGACAGGTACTATTTAAATGGACAATCATGATTTAAAAGGACAGGTATCATTTAATGGGTCAGTCTTCCAAAGCAAATTTCCAGTGAAACTACTCTCTATGATACAATACTGGTATATGTGTGTCATTATATGTATTAGTCTGTTCTCATGCTGCTAATAAAGACATACCTGAGACTGTGTAATTTATAAAGAAAAGAGATTTATTTGACTCACAGTTCAGCATGATTTAAAAGGCCTCAGGAAACTTACAATCATGGTGGAAGGGGAAGCGAACACGTTTTTCTTGACATAGTGGCAGCAAGGAGAGGAATGAGAGTGAAGGTGGAGGAGCCCCTTATAAAACCATCATATTTCATGAGAACTCTCTATCAGGAGAACAGCATGAGGGTAACCACCCCGATGATTCAGTTACCTCCCACCAGATGCCTCTCATGACATGTGGGGATTATGGGAACTACAATTCAAGACAAGATTTTAGTGAAGACACAGCCAGATCATATCATTTCACCCCGGCGCCTCCCAAGTCTCATGTCTTCACATTTCAAAACACAGTCAAGCCCTTCCAACAGTCCCCCAAAGTCTTAACTCATTCCATGACTAACTAAAAAGTCCAAATCAAAAGTCTCATCTGAAATAAGGCAGTTCTTCTCTGCCTATGAGCCTGTAAAATCAAAAGCAAGTTAGTTACTTCCTAGATACAATGAGTGTACAGACATTGGGTAAATACTCCTGTTTCAAATGGGAGAAGTTGACCAAAACAGAGGGGCTGCAGGCTCCACACAAGTCTGAAATCCAATAGGGCAGTCATTAAACCTTAAAATTCCAAAATGATCTCCTTTGACTCCATGTCTCACATCCAGGTCATGCTGATGTAAGAGATAGGCTCTCACAGCCTTGAGCAGCTCTGTCTCTGTCGCTTTGCAGGGTATGGCCTCTCTCCTTGCTGCTTTCACAGGCTGGTGTTGAGTGTCTGTGGCTTTTCCAAGTGCATGGTGCAAGGTAGTGCCCCAGTGGGGACTCTTTGTGGGGGCTCTGACCCCACATTTCCCTTCTACACTGTCCTAGCAGAGGTTTTCCTTTAGGGCTCCACCCCTGCAGCAAAATTCTACTTGGACATCCAGGCACTTCCATACATCCTCTGAAATCAATGAGGAGGTTCCCAAACTTCTGTTTTTGACTTCTGTGTACCCACAGGCCTAATACCATGTGTAAGCCACCAAGGCTTGGGAATTGTACCCTCAGAAGCCAAAACCTGAGCTGTACGTTTGCTCCTTTTAGCCATGACGAGAGCAGCTAAGGTGCGGGGCACCAAGTCCCTAGACAACACATAGCAGGGGAGCCCTGGGTCCAGCCTGTGAAACCATTTTTTCCTCTTAGGCTTCCAGGCCTGTAATGGGAGGGGCTGCTGTGAAAGTCTCTGACATGCCTTAGAGACATTTTCCCCATTGTCTTGGTGATTAATATTCAGTTCCTCGTTACTTATGCAAATTTACGCAGTTGGCTTAAATATCTTCCAAGAAATTGGTTTTTCTTTTCTACTGCACTGCCAGGCTACAAATTTTTCAAACTTTTATGCCCTGCCTCCTATTGAACACTTTTCCACTTGGATATTTCTTCCACTAGATAACCTAATCATATCTTTCAAGTTCAAAGTTCCACAGATCTGTATGGCAGGGGCAAAATGCTACTAGTATCTTTGCATAGCAAGAGTGACCTTTACTCCAGTTCCCAACAAGTTCCTCATTTTCATCTGAGACCACCTGAGCCTGGACTTCATCGTCCATATCACTATCAGCATTTTGGTCAAAGCCATTCAATAAGTCTCTAATTTCCCACATCTTCCTGTCTTCTGAGCTCTTTAAGTCTCTAGGAAGTTCCAAACTTTCTCACATTTTCCTCATCTTCTTCTGAGCCTCCCAAACAGTTCCAACCTCTGCCTATTACCCAGTTCCAAAGTCACTTCCATGTTTTTGGATATGTTTACAGCAGCACCCCACTACCCATTATGAATTTACTGTATTAAATTGTTCTCACACTGCTAATAAAGACATATTTATAAAAGAAAGAGGTTTAATGGACTAACAGTTCAGCATGGCTAGGGAGGCCTCAGGAAACTTACAATCATGGCAGAAGGGGAAGCAAACACATGCTTCTTCACATGGTGGCAGCAAGGAGAAGAATTACAGTGAAGGATGAGAAGAGCCCCTTGTAAAACCATCAGATCTCATGGAAACTCACTATCATGAGAATAGCATGAGGGTCACCACCCCCATGATTCAATTACTTCCTACTGGATCCCTCCCATGACACATGGGGATTATGGGAACTATAACATTTTTGTTGGGGACACAGCCAAACCATATCATCATACATTTGTCCAAACCCATAGAATGTACACTACCGAGAGTGAACAGTAATGTAAACTGTGGACTTTCGGTGATAAGGATATGTTGATATAGGTTCATCATTTGCAACAAATGTACTGCTCTGTGGTGGATGCTGATGATGAGGGAGGCTATGCATGTGAGTACAGAGGGAATACGGGAATTCAATGCACCTTCCTTTCAATTTTGCTGTGTACCTAAAACTACTTTTTCAAAAAAAAAAGTATATTTCATAAAAATGGCATAATTTCTGGAGAAGAAGAGAAGAGCTTTTTAGCAATTGGATGAAAAAGAAAAGAAGAAAGGGGAAAAGCTTAGGCTTTTGTCAGAGAATCACAAAAAAAGAGGACTCACTCCCCCCACCCCAACCAGAACTAACACACCAACAAAAAAAAACATTAAAGTACTTAGAGTTTGCTAGACTGACAGAAAAGGGCATCTTTTAAAAGAGGAATTTTTCAAAACCCTTTAATCTCATAAAAATGAACAAAATGAAATTAAAATCAATAGAGAAATTTTGCAAAATAGGAAATCTTTGGGCTTTTACTAAGAGAAAGCCCTTAATTAGTTCCTTAATTATCAAGAAAGCTTAGCAAAAATTACAATTTTTTCAAAACAAAATTAAGTGACTCCCCACAAAAGTCTTAGTTCCATGGTAAGACTGAGAATTTTATTATGTCAGGGTTGATCTCTATCAGATGTAATTAGGGCCCAGAGTTATGCAAGATAAACATGGCTATTGAAGAACCACTCTTGTGAATAGGGAAGTCTTTAAGAAAAGGTTCACTGACTTATAGACTGGATGGATATCTTATGTTTACCCAAAGAAAGATTTGTTACTTTTATGATTTTGATGATGTTATTTCTGCATCCTTGGATTTAGATCATACAATCAAGCAAGAATTGTAGTAGCCATAGTTTTATTTTGGTCACTATATGGTTCTTTTGGAGTTATGTTTGAAATAATTATGTTTGAAATTATAATGCAGAATAATTGATTAAGCTATAAGGTGTTTGTAGTCACTTCTATATTAAGTTGGGACTAGATTTTGTTATGCATATCTTTGTTATAATAGTATTTCCATAAGACAATCAAATTTATATTACTTCACCTAACTACAGCTTTTTTCCCTAGAAGAACATAACTTACCATATGGACAGGGACTGCTGCTGTTTGGATTCCCATGGATGTCTTTATCTAGCATTTTGTCAAAGGGAAAATTGCCTTATGCATAATCTGAAATAATTGAAATAATTTGAAGAATAATGAGAGCCAACATTTAGAAGCTCCCCTGTGCTTCTTTCTACTCTGCAAATAAAATGATCACTGAATGCATTCATGTTTAAAAATTTAAGCAGACTTGGTAAATGAATCTTTTTATCTAAATATGCAGAGGGGCTAATATAAGGTAGTTGGTGTCCTTAAAACAGGTGTTAAAAGATCTTTTTAAGCTTCTCAATACATTTGCAAATTTACCATGATGAAGTGGCAGTTTTGCAGTGTAGATCTGATTACAGAAATAAGGACATAGTTGAAATTATTTTTTAAAAATTTATCATATTATTGCCTATTCCTCTGCTTATTTATGATACATATGACAACATTAATAATGTTCTCAGAAGTCCCTGAGAGATTTGTTGGCTTGTTTTAGTTTTAGTGGTTCACAGGAATTGGCTCTAAAAAGAAAGTCATTCATATGTGGTTCCCAAGTTCCATTTTAGCATCTGACCAAATTTTGCATTCTTATTCATCATTTTTATAGCAGTTTTAGGTTCACAGAAAAATTAAGAGGAAGGTTCAGAGATTCTCATATACCCCTTGCCTCTACATATTCATAACCTCCCTCATTACAACACCCTCCACCAGATTGGTACCTTTATTATAGTTCAGGAACCTACACTGACACATTTTTACCACCTAAAGTCCATAGTTTACATTAGGGTTCACTCTTGGTATTGTACATTTTATGACTTTGAATAAATGTATAATGACATGTATGTACCAATATAGTATCATACAGAATAGTTTTGCTGCCCCTAAGAATACTCTGTGCTCTACCTGTTCATTCCTTCTTTCTCCACAACCCTTGGCGACCACTGTTACTGTCCCTGTAGTTTTGCTTTTTTCTAGAATGGCATTTGTCTTTGTTCACAGATGCCATGAATGTCTTATCTAGAAAATCCTGAAGAATTAAAAAAAAAAAAAACCCCTCCCAAAACTAATTAGTGATTATAAAAAGGTTGTAGGATACAAATTTTATATACAAATGTCAGTTGCCTTCCTATATTCCAGCAATGGACAAATGAAATTTGAAATGAAAGACGTTACCCCCCTAAAAGTGAAATATGTAGGTATAAATCTAGCAAAATATATATAAGATCTCTTTGAAGAAAACTATAAAACTCTGATGAATGAAATCAAAGAAGAACTAAATAAATGGAGAGATAGTCCATGTTCATGGAAAGGAAGACTACGTGTGGTCAGGATGTCACTTCTTTCTAACTCTAGATACCCAATCTATAGATTTCATACAATCCCAATGAAAATCTGAGCGAGTAATTTTGAGACATTGATAAACTGATTCTAAAGTTTATATGGAGAGGCAAAATACCCAAATAGCCAACACAATATTGAAGGAGGAACAAAGTTAGACAACTGACATTACTCTACTTTAAAACTTACTATAAAGCTACAGTAATCACCACCAGTGTGGTATTAGTGAAAAGAAAAAAAAAAGATCAATGGAACAGAATAGAGAGCCCAGAAATGGACCCACATAAATAAGGTCAACTGATCTTTGACAGAGAAGGAAAAGCATTTCAACAGGGAAAAGTTAGTCTTTGTAATAAATGATGTTGGAAAAATTGAACATGTACATCCAAAAAAATGAATCTAGATACAGACTCTACACCCTTTACAAAAACTAACTCAGAATGGGTCACAGACGTCAGTGTAAAATACAAAACTATTAAACTCTTAGAAGAAAACATAGGAGAAACTCTAGATAACCTAGTGTCTGATGATGACTTTTTAAATGTAGTGCAAAGGCATACTCCATGAAAGAAAGAATTGATAAGCTGGACTTCATTAAAATAAAAATTGCTGCTTTGCAAAAGACATTATAGAGAATAAAAAGTCTGAGAGAAAAGAAAACAACTGGATTTTTTTTTTCTTTTTTTAATTTTAGTTCAATTTCTGGGATACATGTGCAGATCTTGCAGGATTGTTACATAGGTATACACATGCCATGGTGGTTTGCTGCTTCCATACCCCTGTCACCTACATTAGGTATTCCTCCTAATGTTAGCCCTCTCCAATCTCCCTGGCCCCTGCTATCCCTTTCCTAGCCCCCCACCCCACCTCCCAACAGACCCCAGTGTGTGATGTTCCCCTCCCTGTTTCCATGTGTTCTCATTGTTCAACACCCACTTATGAGTGAGAACATTAGGTGTTTGGTTTTCTGTTCTTTTGTCAGTTTGCTGAGAATAATGGTTTCCAGCTTCATCCATGTCCCTGCAAAGGACGTGAACTCATCCTTTTTTATGGCTGCATAGTATTCCATGGTGTATATGTGCCACATTTTCTTTATCCAGTCTATCTTTGATGGGCATTTGGGTTGGTTCCAGGTCTTTGCTATTGTAAACAGTGCTGCAATGAACATATGTGTGCATGTGTCTTTATAATAGAATGATTTATAATCCTTTGGGTATATACCCAGTAATAGGATTGCTAGGTCAAAAGGTATTTCTATTTCTAGATCCTTG